>VZRX01018375.1:148780-158854 GCA_013398075.1 Notiomystis cincta | reverse complement strand
ACTTCTACACAGCTTTTTTTTTCTTTTTCTTTTTTTTTTTTTTTGATAAACTGTAAAGCAGTGTAATTTTATTATGTGCTACGAAAACTCTCTTCTCTGTGGATATTATTTCTAATATTCCCATCTTGTATGATACCACAATCTGGGAGCTGAATATTTCAATGAAATATATCTGTTCTTTGCAGAAGCTAATGGCAGTGGTTTTTTAGTTTTGTAATAAGCCTGTGGTTTTTGCACAGAAATGGACCCAGATGTGACTTGCAGTGCCAGTCTCAAAATCCGAATTATTCCATGTTTGAGTCATTTATTTTCGTGCTGACTTGCAGTTAGATGTTCACACAGTTTTTTTCCTTGGCTTACATAATCCTTATCTAGGCAGCTGACATTGCAATCTAAGTTGCAGTGGTACTTAGCAAGGAGTGGAAAAATGATTGGAATGATATGTTTTAACATTTCAGAGTCACAGGATGTTCAGCTTATACTTCTGGCTGCTGAAAAACTTTATTGATAACAAGAATGTTTCTGAAATACTGACCCTCTTTTTAATAATACAGCAAAGTCATACTATAATATGCTACCATGTTTTACCAGTAGAGAATTGGAAAAATTATTTACTCCTAGGTCTAGTAAATAGGTACTATTATTCAGAGAAAATCAAATAGCAAGAATTAAACCTCTTTCTTGCAATGAAATTGACGTTCCACTATCAGCTGTGTTTCAACTTAATGTTCTTTGCTTTGATTTTATATTTGCAAAGAAGTTTGTTCACAGAAGATGTAATTTTATCTACATGATGTACAACAGGTAATGAGAGACTAATATTCAATACATCCAGAACAAATAAAGTACCAGAATTCACTCATTGACATGAATGAGCATTTTGGCTGCATATAAATTTTTAAGGCAGGCAAGCAGTGGCTGATGAAGAGCTCACTTACCAAAGTTGTGAGTCAGTAAACTGGGACCATTCTTGCCCAGACCATCTGGGTCAGGGGCTATGAGCAAAATGAAATACTTGTTTTTGAACTGAACACTCCTTTGCAATGTGTGGAGAATATACCCTTTCATGTGTGAAAGCCTTGAGCTCAGCCTTCATCATCCATCTCTTCCCACTGTCCAGCTGGAGAGCAGCTTTGCAGAAAAGGACCTGGTGGGCACCAAGCTGACCATGAGCCAATAAATGTGCCCTTGCCACAAAGAAGTCCAGTGCTATCTTGGGCTGCAGTAGAAGTGTTATCAGCAGGTTGCAGGAGGTCATCCTTTCCCTCTGTTCAGCACTTGTCAGGCTGCACCTGCAGTGCCGTGCCCAGTTCTGGGCTCCCAAATGCAAGAGAGACGTGGACATACTGGAAAGAGACCAACAAGGGGCCACAGTTGTTGAAAGGCCTGGAGCATCTCCCATGAGGAAGAGCTGAGGGAGCTCAGACAGTTTAGCCTGGACAAGGGGAGGCTTAGGGAGCCTCAGTGTGTGTAAATACCTAAAGGTACTGGCTCACTGCTGTACAAGGGACAGAGCTCAAGAGTGGCTAAGAAAGGGTCAAAAATAATTTTGACATTGACATGTTTGACATCACAGAACAACTCTATGAAAATAATGAATCCCAGTTGTTTGGAACCCTGTACATGTCATGTTAGAACCTCTGTTTGTGGCTGGAGTGTGTGTTAATGCTGCCATGGGCAATGAGCACTCCACTCATCTTCTGAATCTCAGATATTGCACTGAAATGTGGAGTTTGAGTAGTACTTAATCAGTAATAATCACAATCAAGATTGAATTTTAATGAAGTTTAGGATAATTAGTCATTTATCAAATGGCTTTGGTTGGTGCTATGAGAAGTGTCTGATAGGACAAAGCCGTGTTCTTCTAAGATTCATTCAAGAACATTTGGCAAATTATTTAAATGAGCAGTTTTTGGCCTATAGCTCATTTACAAATGAATTTTGTGTAAGTCTGTGATGGGTAGGCTGGGAGAGGTTTGTCTTGTCAGTGTCTGATACATTTCAGTCAGAGCTGGGGTACAAGATGGGCAGAGTTCTGAATGATGATCTGCAAAAGTTCCCATAGTTTGTGTCAGACAGGTTGTATCCAGGTTCCTTGCATCCCGAGGGTGCTGGGAAGAGATTCAGCAGAACAAAGCAGAGACCCATGAGCATTTTTGAATAACCATTTGGATCTGCTAATTGCCGCTAAAATGAAATTCTGCAAATAAATTTTTAGGGGACTGATGAATCTGTGAAAATAATTACATGAAATCAATTGAGAGAGTGCCACAAAGGACACTGTGGGAGTTGGGAAAGTGTTCAAAGGTGTTTGAACAGATGCCCAAATGTCACCCGCGTTACCTAGCAATAAACTAGGAGTTAAGGAAAACAGAACATATCTGAACAAGGATATGCAAAGTAACCAAGGAAGAAAAGATCCTCATTTTTGAAGCATAAACACTGAGATTATTGCAGACTGAAACAGTAATGGGAGGTGAGTGTGTGCAGAAAGGTGGCCACTGAAGTGCTGGTGTGTTACTGGCATTGGGTTCCCAGTATCTGCTGGGGAATGGATCTGTTTGCTGGACGAGTTGTCACATACAGCACTGTCTGTGCTGTCTGTGAGAAAATGATACCATATTTCAGAAAAAAAAAAAAGTCTTCTAATAGGGAAAAAGTGACCTTCTAGTTTCAGTGCCTCAGAAATCAGATGATCTCCCATCTGGTCAGCTGCAATGCAATTTTAGGAGGTTTTCTACACTGGCTAGAATTTTAGCTGAAAGTGTGAAGTGAGCATTCACTGCAAACATGAATCTCTGCAATCCTCCTGGCCAGGGAGAGGGTAGATAATGCTGTAAAGAAACAGGACCTGAATGCCTCTGCAAAGCCCACAACACCCAAATTATTGTTGAATTGAGTACTTGGAAAAAAGGATTGTATAGGGCATTAAGGAAGACACAATAGCAAGATCAAGGAAAAATGGGAATCAAGGGGTTGAAAAGACATTTTTCTGTTATGGGTAAATTTTTTTTTAAGGTTTTTAACTTTTTTTTTGGATTCTGCATAAGATTTGAAGCCACTAAGATCTTTCTTTGCTAAATAAAATCTCTTTTATTTTTTCTCTGTTGGAAAATTTGAGTAAACTCTCACTGTGTTCTTTAGATCTTTATTTCTCTCATTTTTCTTAAAATATTTCATTTAGATGTTTAGTGGATTGAACAATGTCTATTTGAAATTAAAAACTGAAACCTGGTGCTAGGTAAGTGCAGAGAAGCGGTGCTTTGTTTGCATTTTCCAGATATTTTCCTTTTTTCCTACATAAGAATGTGAAAGTGGATCTGATGCTGTGAAAATCAGATGTGCATTTGTTCATCTGATGGGAAATGCTACAGTGGAGTTATTTTTGACCTGTTCTGAAGGAGAGGTGTGGAGATGGACACAGAGATCGCTTGGAGCATGTGTGTTTCTGAGGCATCTGAGGCTGGAGCCTTTCCCTGGGAACCAGCTCTTTGATTGTGTATTCATATGTGCTTCAAAGGACCACAGAAGAAATGGTAGAGTTTCTAGGATTTTATTTTTATTTTTAAAATCATGCTGAGTGTAATCCAATTTGTCTTGTCTGTCTTTGGATTCATATAGGGCAAAGGTGGTGATGTAGGTAAGGCAGGTGAAATTAACTCATCTCTCATTTAAAAGCAGGGATATCAAATACACAGATGTTTTAGAATCACACTTCACCATCTTATTTAATTTTTATGGTTAGTTATTATTGTAACTACCTCAACAGAAAGGAAAGAGAGAATTGGTATGGCTTCTAAAATCAATGAGCCATTAAATAGGTGACAATAATCTTGATATAAACTTAGAATATTTATTTGGCACACAAAATGCCTCTCGAGAGCATCACCATTTCAGGCTGCTCTCTAAATGCCAAGTGTTTATCCCTTGCCCATGAAGTTCAAGGCCAGCCAGCCCTGATGGGATCACCCCAGCCCTGCTCCCGTAGGACATGGATTGCGTCTCTTCCTGAGCATTTTGTACGGTCTGTGCTTGCTTTTGTGCTTTTCTGTCTTCACTTCTGTGTGAACAGGTGGGGCAGTGACATTCTGCCAAATTACAACAGCTGGTGTAAATGCCCCCACTTTATTTTGCCAAGGAGGATTGGTTATTTCTTATACTGCACTTTCAGGTGTGACTTCACCATCATGCATAACACAAGGAACAGGATTTCCACCACTCTCTGCAAGAGAGGCCTTTGTAGCTTGGCTTGGAGCAACAGCTTGGGTATTGTTTTCTGGTTGGTTTCTCTGTTTTTTCTAGCTGATGTTCTTCTCTGTCCCAAGTGCCACATGTAATAGTTTTTGGTTTTATAGCACTGGAGAGCATCTGTGCCCACAGAGGGTGCTCAGCTCCATTCTTTGGTTTACTTTGTAGAATGTATTTCCATGTAGAGCTTGATGTTTCAGGGAAAAAACATCTAGACAAAGAAAAATAAGACAAAGTATTGAGATGGCAAATAAAAGCACTATGGCTTCTCCAGACAAGTGGAGTTGGTGGAATTAAGGGTGGATCTCATGATATCTGAACCACTATGACCTGATGCCCTGACCAAGTAGGATTATGTTGGCAGCAAGGTTGTTTTCTGTTCTTGATTTTTACATTGTTGTCCTTGTTTTACTCCCAGTTTAGAAATTAGTTTCATCTTGATAATAATTGTGGGTTTTATGTTGTTCTTAGTTGAAGTATTGGAACTGTACATTGTGCTGCCTGATCTTCTAGAAATGAGACAAGACAGCATAACCAAGACTCAGAACAGAAATCACATGCAATTGAGATTGATCCTTTCCCCCCAGAAAATAAGAATTTTAACTTCTTGAAATTGTTTACATGAAGATAGACAAAAATGCTTATGCAAAATCCAAATCATATAAAGAAAACATGGTATTTCATTCTCCTATAGTGCTAAATTTTCAAAGCCTTTCCCCCTTGCCCTGAAAGCATTTTCTCATGTGTTTGTTGTGCTCTGTTGTTGAAAATCTACCCTGGGAACATGCAGAACCCCTTTATTAAGCTGCCAAATGATTTTAGCAATCTTATTTTCCACATCTGGTTTTTAAACCTCTTTGAAAAGCAGCCAGGCCTGTGAAAAGAAGTCATGAATTGCAAATGTGTATGTCCCTGAAAGTTACCTCACTTTTTAAACCTAGCACTGCTGCTTTGGCATGGTGCAAACAATGCCTGCACTGAGTGATGCTGGCAGCAGGCTGGTGCTGGCCATGACTGTGCAGCTGCAGAGCTCTGCAAACTGAGGCTCAGGTAGGAAGATTCACTGCAAAGGGCGTCTCTGGTTAAGTGCCCGTGTGCTGCAGGAACCTTAGAGACACGTTGCTTTCAGCATCTATTTCTCTTGCTGCTTCTACTCACTCCCTGCTCTTCTCAGGGAGGATTTTCAACTGCTTTTTCTTCACATGCTGGGTTTACAAATGTTAAGTATTTAAAGTACCAGCTCAGCAATACTTTCCAGTATGATTCCTTCCAACCAAAAAACTCGTTTTCCTTCTGTGTCATGAGATGACACAGTGATGGCCAGTCAGCCCCTGTAACACACAGCAGGAGAAGAGATGTATTCCCACAAGCCCTCTCTGCCATCATGGAGGGGCAAAGGAACAAGATGTAGGACCTGAAAACCTCAGTTTCAGCTGCAATGGCATACTGATCACCTCCACAGCCTGCCCAGAGCCCCTTTCAGAGCTCAGAGAAGCACAAACCTCTCCTCTTGCAGAGTTGAGTGTTGTGCCTTTTGGTATGCTGGGACAAAGAAATTGCTTCTCCACTTGCTGTGACTGTTGTGATATAAATCTGTGCTGTGGCTGGTGGATGATTCATTAAGCTGCAACCGTAATAACCAGAACTCTTAAGGTCTGAAAGTAGTTTTGACCTCTTTATTACTGTACAGAGGTTACTAATACTGTACAGCTGGTACTAGCATGTACATTAGCAATTAAGAAGTCAGAAAAGGGGAGACATGAACAATAGCCCAGCTGTTTGATAGAAATAACTATTAAGATCAGTATGTATTTAGATGCTTCTTTACTACTTAAATTGCTCTAATGAATAATGTTCTTGTGGTAAAATTGCCTTGTTAGCTAATGAAAATTCTTTGGGAAACCCCCAGAAAGAAGACTTGTGAAGTTCTAGGCAAAAATTAAATATTGATTATTTTTAATGCATCAAATTAAACTTAATCATACTTTAGGAAATACGTAAGGTTTCCCAGAAATAATTTAAATTTCCCAGTGCTGGTTTTTGTACAAGGTGGTTTCATACTGAAATGAGTTGCAGTACAATAGAAGTTACTGCCAACGTATAATTTGCGAAATTCAAAAAATTGTTAGCATATCATTTAGATAATGAAACCTTTACACCCATCTAGATTTGTAAGTACCAACTTGAGTGGAGGAAATGCTATTTCAGTACTATTATATTAAATTATATACATTTGCTGGGGGGTTTAGATGGCTGTATGTTTAATTTACGAGCTTTTCATTCCAAGCTTTTCATTTTTTCTTAGCAATTAAGTGCTAAGGTTTTAAAGACTACTGGTAGTAGTGTTAAAATCAAGTGCATATTCACAAGACTGACCAAAGTCTGAATGATCAAAGTAGTCAATAAAAATGAATAATTTCCTAGATACTTTTAATAGCAATTTTTTTCTGAATGTTTTAATTGCGCTTTTGAACCACCATCACTCTCCCCCTCTTCCTCATTTGATTTAGGAGCAGCAGCTGAGTGTCTCACTGCGAGTGGAGGGAAGAGGGAGCAGTGAAGCATACAGCAGTCTCTGGCTGTGGCAGTGTGGTTGAGGGGTGTCAGTCAAGCCTTGCCACACGCTTTTCCATGGGCAGCTGAGCTGCTGGGTCCATCCAGCTCCACCATCTGCTGAGGAGTTTTTGCTTGGGGGTTATCACAGAGCAGCTTTGGGGTCTGACTTATCCATTCAGTGCCAGCGTGTGTCTGGGAGCCACTGCCCAGATGTTGCAGTGGGGGCACATCTGGCTCCTGGAGGACACACCTGTGCGGCTGTGTGAGTCACAGCCACCCGTGGGGAACACACAGCTCTGGTGCTGCCATCTGCCCTGTCCCAGCAGCCAGTCATCAAGTAGTCCTCTGCTGCATGGTGTGAGCCCTAGGGTCTGACATGTTCAGTAAATGCAGGGTTCCAGGTACAGCTGACACTGGTTTGATCTGTTGTTTCCAGCACAGGCTGGTAGTCTGACAGGCAGCTTTGGAAAGGATCTGTGAAAGATGATACATTTTCATATATCATGTGTGTTGAAGTCTATGCTTGGAAATTACTAGGAGCTTAGAACTAAAAAGGTAACTTGTTGAGTGTTTTCTGTAACTGTTGGATACTTAAATATCCCGGTGATAGATGCCTAAGAAAAAATAAGCAAAACAAAGGGTTCAGGAGTTAGAGTCTGCAGAACTATTTGTAAAGTGCTGGGAGATGCTCACACACAAGTGTGAGAATTAGCAGCATGCTTTGTTTAACAAAATTGCAAGCAATCTCATTGTGGCTGAGTGTATTTTTATGGATTTCCTGCATTGTTTGGTTGTTGAAAACAGTTTCTGAAGGTAGAGCTGGGGCTTTTAGAGTGGTATAAAATTTTCAGCCTAGGGAAAGAAGGAGGAAAGTTTCAGCAGTGCTCAACCTTCCAAATCCTTGGGCTTTTGAGGTGACTGGCCAGTATTTTAGACTTTCTAAAAATGGTAAATGTTTTTGAGATGCCTGTAACTTATTTAATGGGTCTTGTGCATGTTGAATGTGAGTAGTTGTCTTGGAGTGAATTATGATGATAGTCTATTCCATGATCCTCTGCTTTATGCCCAAAATTGGTTGCTGTATCTCAAGGCCTAGGCCCAGGTGTGTGTGACTGAAATAATTCATGTCTCAGATATTGATCTGAAGTTTTAAACTGTATAAAGAAGACTACCCCTCCCTAAAGGATGCCTGACTGGAACTTTGGGTTGGAGACTAGATAAATGGAAATCCATTCTTCAATCACTCAAGCCTAGGAAAAAACAAACAAGGCTGGGAGGAAAAGAATGCATCCACAAAGGAACCAAACCCAGCAGCCATGCTGAGAGTCATCTCTGGCTGAGTTTGGGGTGGGGACACCACAGCCTGCAGAAGCCAGGTTTACACAAACTCCCCCCCGGAACGAGGAGGAGCAGGAGGTTTTGGGTCTAACCTCTGGTCAGAGGCAGTAACACCCATCCTCCCTTACACAACTGGCCCAGCTGTGGAACATCCAACTCCATAGACCACATCCATGGGATTTTCATGTGAGAGGCAGCTGAGGGGGTGTCATAATCCATCAAAGACCCCCTGAAGTGATGCCCCCCCCCCTCCCCCTCGGCCTTACACCACAGGACTGCACTTGATACAACAAATCCAGAGTCTGTTGCAAGAGACCTCCCCCCACCCCGTGGGATGTACCTGGACATTGCCACCTGGCCTGAGTGTATATTAACCCATGGGATTCCATGCTTTTGGGGAACCTTCACCATCAGGAAGACCAGCTGGAGAGGATCATCAAGATGCCAGGGGGATCCACAGAGTGGTGATACTCCTTTTATTCAGTCTCTGTCTCTATCTGTCCCCCACCTCTCTTCTGTTTCTCTCTCTCTATCTCCCTCTCTCTCTCTCTCTCTCTCCCTCTCTCTCTCTCTCTCTCTCTCTCTCTCTCTCTCATATTTACTATCAAATAAACCCCACACTANATACTTAAATATCCCGGTGATAGATGCCTAAGAAAAAATAAGCAAAACAAAGGGTTCAGGAGTTAGAGTCTGCAGAACTATTTGTAAAGTGCTGGGAGATGCTCACACACAAGTGTGAGAATTAGCAGCATGCTTTGTTTAACAAAATTGCAAGCAATCTCATTGTGGCTGAGTGTATTTTTATGGATTTCCTGCATTGTTTGGTTGTTGAAAACAGTTTCTGAAGGTAGAGCTGGGGCTTTTAGAGTGGTATAAAATTTTCAGCCTAGGGAAAGAAGGAGGAAAGTTTCAGCAGTGCTCAACCTTCCAAATCCTTGGGCTTTTGAGGTGACTGGCCAGTATTTTAGACTTTCTAAAAATGGTAAATGTTTTTGAGATGCCTGTAACTTATTTAATGGGTCTTGTGCATGTTGAATGTGAGTAGTTGTCTTGGAGTGAATTATGATGATAGTCTATTCCATGATCCTCTGCTTTATGCCCAAAATTGGTTGCTGTATCTCAAGGCCTAGGCCCAGGTGTGTGTGACTGAAATAATTCATGTCTCAGATATTGATCTAAAGTTTTAAACTGTATAAAGAAGACTACCCCTCCCTAAAGGATGCCTGACTGGAACTTTGGGTTGGAGACTAGATAAATGGAAATCCATTCTTCAATCACTCAAGCCTAGGAAAAAACAAACAAGGCTGGGAGGAAAAGAATGCATCCACAAAGGAACCAAACCCAGCAGCCATGCTGAGAGTCATCTCTGGCTGAGTTTGGGGTGGGGACACCACAGCCTGCAGAAGCCAGGTTTACACAAACTCCCCCCCGGAACGAGGAGGAGCAGGAGGTTTTGGGTCTAACCTCTGGTCAGAGGCAGTAACACCCATCCTCCCTTACACAACTGGCCCAGCTGTGGAACATCCAACTCCATAGACCACATCCATGGGATTTTCATGTGAGAGGCAGCTGAGGGGGTGTCATAATCCATCAAAGACCCCCTGAAGTGATGCCCCCCCCCCTCCCCCTCGGCCTTACACCACAGGACTGCACTTGATACAACAAATCCAGAGTCTGTTGCAAGAGACCTCCCCCCACCCCGTGGGATGTACCTGGACATTGCCACCTGGCCTGAGTGTATATTAACCCATGGGATTCCATGCTTTTGGGGAACCTTCACCATCAGGAAGACCAGCTGGAGAGGATCATCAAGATGCCAGGGGGATCCACAGAGTGGTGATACTCCTTTTATTCAGTCTCTGTCTCTATCTGTCCCCCACCTCTCTTCTGTTTCTCTCTCTCTATCTCCCTCTCTCTCTCTCTCTCTCT
>VZRX01018375.1:136699-148754 GCA_013398075.1 Notiomystis cincta | reverse complement strand
TCTCTCTCTCTCTCTCTCTCTCTCATATTTACTATCAAATAAACCCCATACTATTGACATTAGCACATGGTCTCATTTGCACCTTAATTTCTAAGAACTTTAATAACTGCATTGTAACACCAGGGAGGGGGAAGTTTTGGACTTTTTGGTGGGAATTTTTGAAGCCTCATTGCTCAGGTGTGCTGTGGTGCAGTTCAGTCTGGTTTTGCTTGGCCAGCTTGGTTTTTTTGGCTCAGGCAAAAAGCTTTTCTCTTCCCTGGCTTGGAGAAGCTGCAGTAGCAATCCTTCAGCTGCCTTGAGGTGAACGGAAGAGCTCTGGTCTGGGGCTGGAGGAGCAGGGCTGGCCAGTTCCAGCCCCAAACCTCAGAGAGCCAAACCAGGCAGACAAAGCACAGCAAGAGGTTCCAGCCCAGCTGCTTCACCTGCTGTGACTGTCGTGGAGAGGAGGTCAATGCCAAAGAGCCACAGGCTTTCAGCTCCTGCTGCAACTCCTTTGTGGTAGCTCCACTTCCCTCAGAGTGAAAGTCAGTGCCATCTTGCACCAGGTATCAGGAAGGGGTGTTTATGCATTTTCCCCATTCTTCAGACATTTTTGGGCCTTTGTTCATGTGTGTATGTGTTCCTCTGTGTGAGTGTGTGTGTGGTGAGTTCTGACAGTTTGGTGTTTAGCTGTTATTTACTTTTCTTCCTTGCCTTATGGGCATTCTGTTGTTCATAAACCATTGAATTGTTTTTCTTTTTTCACTTACCTCTATTAGTATTAATTTTCTGTTGGTAGAGGGGGATTGTTGAAACCCTTCAGAGAAGACTACTCACTGCAGAGTGTCTTCTCCTAAGTTTGTCTCAAAAATGAGACAGTAGTGTTAGTGTGTGTTCCAGCAGAGCTAAGAGTTCAAGATTACCCCCAAATAAAGAAACTTTGAACAATGAATGCAGTAAGTGTTTTTGCTGTTTTAGTACCAGAACCAGGTGACAGGTCTGTGCCTGCTCATATTCTGATGATATCTTTGCCTTCCAATACTGTTAAGAACCCAGCTTGGAGGTATTGTGGCATTTCAGAATCTGAGTAGGAAATAGTCTATAAAATGAGAAGGATCTAATGGAGACTGTGTATTTCCATAATCCTCATGAATTGTCAATTAGAACATGGTTCTTTCTGTTAGTATCATTGATGTGCTGTCAGCATTTTTTAAAGTCATTCCCCCTTCTAGAGAGGGATTTCCTTCTTTCTAACAGTTAAAATAATTTTGTATCTTAGCACACACCACAGCACTTAGTTTTCTTATTTTATTTGGAGAACCATAAGGTGGTCAAAAGATTGAATCATTAAAGCAAACAGAGTGCAGAGATATTTCAGGAAAGGATTTCTTATTCCTGTAATTTCATGCTTCCAAGAGAAAAGGAGTGATTTGCAAGGATATGCTTTCCTATTCACACTCAAAGTTAATGCATTGCAGTGTTCCATAGTCAGTCATCAGTGCTCAGTATCTCATGGAGAAGGAAAATGTTGGAATGTAAATGTGGAGATGCATTTGTCCAAAGATGCACAGTGGATTGAGAGAGTTTCTGGTGTGTAATCCAGGCCATGGACCCCCGTGTGGTGTTTTATCTCTGAGCTGTGTACTCAGCTGTGAGCCCTGATCTTGGTCCATCCCTTCCTCCTCCTCTTCTTCATCCACAGCTGCCAATGCTTGAAGCCAAAATGTGGCTGCTGACACTGCAGGGGTGGTAGAAGAGGGAGCTCGGGACTGGTCACAGTGGATTGGAAGAGAGAGCATGGAGATGCCAGAAGCACACATGGCTCATGCCCTCATGGCTGTGGGGCAGGACCATCCTCTGCTGTGCAGAGACATTTTGGAGAACTTATCATCCTCGTTTCTCTGTTTGGTCTTTGTTTTGTTTTGGTTTTTTGGGGGGAGTCGTGTGTGAGAATGAATTGGGAAATAAAACTGGCTCCTGCAGAGCACCCTGAGTACACCCAGTCTGTCTGGGCAGAGCACCATTGGTAACTACCTTCAAAGAAGGTTATTTTACTTGCTTTTGAACCATCTGTATAGTTGGTCATAAAGAGTTTCTGACCTTATGTCGAAAATCCGCCCACAGAGCTCCCAGTGCTCCCAGAGTAACACACTGTAACAATGCGAGGGGAGGAATTTCACAAAGGTCTTCAGAGGGTTTTGTGAAATGCATTGTGGTGGGTTGTTTGAAGCTGTTAGAACTGATCTTTAATAGTTGCACCGTTTAAAAGCTCCTGAAATCCATTCATGTTTACAAGATGAGACATGAATTTCGAAAGTCTTTTTTTCTCCTCTTCTTCATTTTAGTTCCTGCATTAATAGGCATGGCTCCTGCAGAGAGATGAGCATTGCTGAGGTCAATAATACGTCTTTAATGGGAACTGTCAGATAATCACCTGTGCTGAAATTCACCCTGACCCAGAGGGTGTGTGCAAAGCCCTCACATTAGGGTAGTCCAGTGCAAATACCCCAATTTCTTTAGGATAATCCAGCATGAAATGCCTGGAATGGGCTGGGGAGGGTCCACTGCCAGGTTAGGTGGGAGACTGATGCACTTGGGTAAATTACAATGTAGTGTTGCTAAAAGAAATAATGAAGTTCTCTGCAAATGGAATATCTAAGAGTTATCACACCTTTGGACTGGGTTTCATAGAATAAAGAGAGAAATCTCTGTAAGTTTAGGTTAATTTACTAAAATTTTGTGGACAAAGAAATCAGGCTTTTATTTATAGAGTTGTATTTTTTCCAATATTCGCTGAAGGTGGCTCCTTTAGCTTGCTGGTACAAGTTGCCCTTTGAGAAGTGGGTTAGCTAAACTGCAGGAAAATTACTGGAAGGAAACTATCTACTATTATAAAAATCCATTACAACTTTAATATGGAATTTCAGAAACACTTCAATAATCTTCAACTTTTGGCTTCAGGTATTTGGCAGACTGACAAGAACACATTTTTAAGCAAGTATTTTGCATGTTTGTGTTATCAGAATTTGCAAATGAATAGTTGGAATCTTGTTTTGTGGTAGCATCGATTTATAAAATTTGCTGTACCCCAAGACAGCACTGACAGCTTTTAAGAAGGTAGGCTGTAGAACCAATATTGCAAGAGGAAAGCTAATTAATATTAATTAAAGGTAGGCAAAAATCATGGACTTCAGGTCACAATCTAACAACGTCCCCAAGGCTTATGTGGCTTTTTCATTAAAATTAAGTTTCAGTAAAGCAAAACTGATTCTGCAAAGAAATCTGGTAGTCTTATCCAAGTTCCTCAAGCAAAATTCTCATTAGCTTCACTGTCATGAGCATGCAGACTGTAGTTCATAAGCTAAAAATTGTAAATATTATTTGCTTTATATTTTTCTTGTAGATCTAGACACTAGGAATAACTGATTCGAGAAGGTGACTAGAGAGCAAATATTTATTGTTCCTCATTATAAAAAACCCAGGAGGCACTTGGTGAGGACTGAGACAGCAGATTTAAAATAAGTAAAAGCAGTATGTTTTAGATGAGAATGAAGTTAAATTGTGGTGCTCATTGCCACTGCGTGTTATGAAGATCAAATGTATGGAGGGGTTAGAAGTTCATTGGCTGAGTTAATGGGGGATAGATATGTCAAAATGTGTTAAACATGGTGCTCTGACTCCAGCTCCTGCTTGAGGAAGTCCCAGGGCCTGTATTTCTGGAAGCCAGGAGGCTGTGCCCGTCCGTGTCCCACCCCTGCAGCCCTGGCAGAGTCCTGAGCTGGGGCACTACGGGTGGGCAGCAGGTCCCTGTGCGTGGGGCTGAGCCTGCAGAGCTCAGAGCAGGGGTGCCAAAGGTTCCTGTGCAGCTCCAGACCGGGTGGTGTCCCCCCTGGAGCTGTCAGCTGGGTGTTTGCCAGGGGCTGGCAGTGGGAACACAGCTCCTGCTTAGAGGGGATGGTTGGGAGGGAGTGTTTGGGTTTGTATTGGTCTTTTGTACTGATGTGTTCAGCTGAGACAGTGTGCAATTTTTATTTCCACATGTCCTTACTAAGGTTTGTCTAAGGTTTCACTTATGGAAAATGTTGAAATCCTGGGGAGAATGATGTTTAGACAGTATATCACTTCAAATGTGCGTTCTGCAATAATTAGCTTATTTAAGTGTAGGAACTTACCTCTCTGTACAAATCCAAATATTCTGATAATTTGTTGGTGGAGAATATTTTGACAAGCTGTCACAAGGGTTTCAGCTTTTTTAGATGTCTTCTATTTTGATTGCTTCTGTCAAGGGGATTTTTTTTAACATGAAAAAAATTCAGTTCAATGGGGCAGATTTCTTTCCAGAAGATAATTTTAAATGTTTAGTTAGATGTAGTGGTTTTCCTCCAGCTGTCAGTGCTTTCTTGTTCCTACATTCCTGAGAGAAGATTTTAAAAATAATTAAGTGTGAGTGTATATGTATGAGCCTTTCCTTGCAAGAGCTTTTTCTTAATTTAAATTTTCAGCTTCTTGTGTTTTTACTGCAGACTCTGCACCACATAGTTTCCCACAGGTCACAGACTGGAGGATTATTATTCAGTCCTCACCCTTGAGTGTGTTTCGGAGAGGCAAAGAAGAGGGCTGTCAGAGACAGACCACAAAGTCCTGCCCTAAGTGCCATGTATGGGATTGTCAGATGAGTAGTGCAAACTACAACCTCAGCTGCTCTGGAGGAGCGGGGATGAATCCTTACTTGGTGTCCATCAGCAAGACCATAGGGATGTCACCCAGGGCCTTGATAAACGTAATGGGTTTGGGCTGAAAATGCCTCTGATGGAGGCATGTAAGGGAACAGGGAAGGAAACCTAGAGCTGTAAAGCCAGGGCACAGCACTGAGTTGAATTCCTCAGCATTCTCTGATTTGGAAAATAGAAATCAAATGGCAAAAAATACATAAATTTCAGTAGTAGTGTTGTAAGTTGAGAAGTGTTGCTTATCCTGTTCCAGTGAGGCTTAGATGCCTGAGCTTGGAGTAGCTCAATAATTGACTTCTACAAATTTTCCTGAGGGAGGCAGCAGGAGCATCCCTCACCTTGCTATATCCACAGTAGTCACAGCTGGTCAAAGCACAGGCACTGGGAAAGCTGCTCAGAATCAAGGGGTTTGCCCCTAGCTCTCTGCAGGCACGCCACTGCAGGAATTTGGCTGCCTCTTTTCTTCTCCCCATCACTTTGGTGCTAGGATGGGAAGGAGAGAGAGAGAAGAGCACTCACCCTTGGGTGCAGGCAGGTTTGTACCATGTGAGAGCAGTGCCTTTCCCTCATTCTGCAACAGAGAAATATTTCCCTCCTGGTGCTTTTGGCACTACTTGACTTGGTGTTTGGGAGCTGGTGACCACTGTGCAGAGCACTTGGGGAATCATGTATGCATGGACAATTAATCTTTTAAAAGGTCTGATGCTTGGCAATGTGCCAGGGCACCAGTGTAGCCCCACTATATAATATCAATTTTTTATGATGAGAACTTTGCTAAATTCAGCCCTTGATAAATCTTAGAGTTGGGTTTTCAAAGTTTAAAATCAAACATAACCCAATTATTTCAGTATTTGATTAAACTAAACTGCCACTTTGGTAGCGTGTTTAAATAAATCAGTATTAATATACTTTTCTACAGTAAATAAAGTTATGTTTGTATAGTTCAGATATGAATATTCACACAGAGCTCTTGGAAATGAAGCAATGGCAGTTTGCACAGAACATATATTAACTTAAGGAAATAAATATTTTATTGCTCTTTAAAGGGATTATGATCTTGGTGGTGATGACTGAAAACATTGTTTTTAGAACAGTGAAACCACTAGCTGTAAATATGTTTTAGGAAATCTATTGTATTTTATTCTGTGAACTCTGAAGACCACCTGCTGTAAAAGCCTGAGGGCTGGCAGACTCTGGGAGGTGATGTCAATGGGCTTTTTTGAGGTTGCTCTGCTGGCATTGGCTGCCAGATGGCACTGCCAGGAGGCTTTAAAGTCAGTTCTCAAGCACAAAATAGTTCTTCACCCAGTGAGGCTTCCTGGCTCCAGCTCTAGCAGTGCCCTGCCCCATTTGTGTGCAGGGATATCCCCTCTCCGATGGAACCTCATCTGGAGCCCTTTTGCCCCAGCAGGAACCTGCCAAGTGGCTGGGATAGCTTTGAAATGCATCATTGTAAGAGAGAGCTGAGCACCAGGGCCTTAAAGGGCAGTTAAATGTTCGTCCACACAGAGATAATTCTGAAGAGTGAGGATTAGGAACTGCTGTGCCACTCAGAGCCCCCTGTAGAGCGTTTGAAACCTGCTCTGTCAGGAACCATCAGCCAGAGGTGGCCCAAGGCCTGTGCAGTTTGACCTTGGCTGCCTGTGGAGTATAAAAGGGCACAGCCAGCTGAACTCTCTGTAAAGATTTCTGAGCTGTCAGAAATTCACATGCTGAGCTGCTTTCAGTTGCTCATCTCCCAGCTTGTTTCAACAGGTCTTACTAGAGACATGATCTTCTTGTTAAGCAAGTGATGGGCATTCCAGAAATGCCATGAAAGGCAAATCTACCTATTTTTATGGATGCTTTAATTTTTCCAGGCTCATAAGATTCAGGAAATTAGATCCTTAGTTCCACATCTTAGTTCTTCAGTTCATGCTAAGCCTGAAGAAGTGGACTTTGCTCAGTACCTTCAGCTTGGCTCAAAGAAGCCATTAGTAAAAATAGACAACAAGAAGACATTAGTCCAAAATGTGAAAACTATCACTGCTTTTGGATCTATCTGTCTTGGAGCCCTGGTCTCTACTGTCACAAAACATTTCCAGGAGATTTACTTTGTGCTCCCAGGAGCAGCTTTCTGCCATCAAGAGGTTCTGGGTGTGTTGTGCTTCTTTGAGGCTTCAAAGGTCTGTTCTGAAATCCTTCACATTTCAACCTGTGCCTGTTTCAAGCTGCTTGACCTGGTGTAACCCATATCCAGGATACCATGGTACTCTGTCCTCTTTTAATTTTGTCTGAAGTTCCACACTGAAGTGTGAAAAAATATCCATCTTTTGAAGCTGGGCATACTTCTTTGTTGCTGCCCATTGAAGGGACATCTTCATCCCAGGATGCTGCTGGAACACTCTTTGTAAAGAGACTAAAAGCTGGAGAATATCAAGAGATACTGAGTGAGCCCACTAATTAGAGTTGACAAATGAAAATTATAATAAAGTGAAACTGCACAAATCCAAAGAACTGGATCTTTCTCTGATTGCTTTTATTGAGAGGGTGATGAAACTATTTCTCAGAGCGGGAGTTTAACAGACTAATGTGTCATTACATTCAGCTCAAGAGACAAAACTTCTTTTTGCCTTTTAGAACATTCAATATTTTAGCATTATTTTATGACAAAAGAACATGTCCAGTCATAGCTTCTTTCTTATGTAGACTTTTATGCTTAAAAGGTATTTTTTCCTTAGGGGTTTATACTATTTTTTTTACTTCCTTGGGCCATCCCAGGTAGTCATGCTGGATGAAGTTCCTTACCTGGCTTCCTATGCTGTGCATATATGGATAAGAGGCTTTTTACTTTAAAAACCGATTCGCTCCTGCAATTAACTTTGCAAGAGGGAGTAAAAAGTCCCAGAAGACTAGAGCATGGAATTGCTTGGTACCTGGGTGTGTTATGGAAAGGATTTCCTGAAGAAGTGTGTAACTTGGCTTTTTGTCATCGATTTAGGAAATTTCAGCATCTGGTATTTATATGAGATTTCCCTTATTTTGTAGCAGGCGACCTGGAGATGTGTTTGGTTTTGAAATCCTTGAGATCACCTATATGTGCTGCTTTCCTACTTGCTTCATTTTCTGCACTACTTTTTATTCCCCCCATCCTCACAGATGCACATTCTGATGCTCCTTAAGAGAGGTTTCAGCCTCATCCTGCTAGAGGAGCATTGCTATGCATTCAGTTTCCCAGCTGTGTAGCATCTCCATGGCACTTCAGGGTCAGCTTGGACAGGGCTCTGAGCAACCCAATCTCGTTGAAGATGTCCCTGCCCACTTCAAGGGAGTCAGACTAGATGACCTCTAAAAGTGCCTTCCAGCCCAAGCCATCCTCTGATTTTGTGTGCTCTCATAGGAAAGCCAGTAGCTCTGTTTTGCTGGCTGCCATCCCCTGCCAGATCAGTCATGTGAAACTCCTCTTTTCTTCTCTCATGGCTCACAATTAGTTAAATTCATGGAAGGATGTTTAGAAGGCATACACAGCCCTGTGAGGCTAAGGCGTGGGGACAAATGGGAAGTCTCTGCCCATTGGGGGAAAAGAATAAAGTGGGATTAAATCAATTCAAATGATGGCGTTGATGTGTGGAAATAAGTTTCAGTGTAAGGCTGACCATGGTGAGTGATGGCCTGTCAGATTTTAGAATGGAATTACAGTTACACAGATAAAGGCAGAGGACCGTGTGAACAGTATTTCTGGCTAATTGCCACAAATATTAACAAATACAGCCCTGGCCACGCATTTGGGTGTCTGGAAAGCAAGAGAAAAGATCTTTTTGTGCTGTCAGCCAGGAATCTATATATTTCATAAGCAAACACAATCAGTGTATAATTTTGTTTCCTGAAGAGCGATGTAAACGTGGCTGTGATTCCCAGCATTCCTAAATGTGTAATATCTGGGCATTGTTCATTTTCATCTATGGCAGAAATCACTCATATCTTTTCAAAAAGAGCTTGTCAGTGTTTGCACCAACAAGAAGATCTCTCTGCAGCACTCAGGCATACATTGGCTTTAGCAGTTGAACTTCATGCTTTGAATCTGACTTCAGTGTTACATGGGCAGCTACAAGAGTTCTTTGTGTTTCTCAATTTCATTGTGGGTTAAAGCAGATCAACACAGGATTTGAGCCAAAGCTCATTATGGTCAATGTAAGTTTTGTCCAGTTGATTTCTAAACAATGATTCTGTTCATGTAGCAAGGGCTGTATTCAGGGAAAAAATCAAATAGCATTGTGTAATCAGCAGAAGTGGTCCTGCTACTTTAGTAACATTAGTAGCATTGCTAATTAGTGTTTGCTGTCTTCCCAGGCTGTGAACAAGTTAGGGAATAACCACTACTAGTTTTTTTTCCCTATCTATTTGCGATAATTTAAAACAAAACAAAAAAGAGTAGGAGGATATTGCTATTATGATCATGCTTTTTATCTCCATAAGTAATTTTCAGGCCAGATAATTGTTTTGATAGGGTTAGAAATACACAGCAATGTATACCTGTACTTATGAATCTGGTGCTCTGTGTGCTCCCAGGATTGATATTATTACATCAATACCTTCACAAGGGATCCTCTGCAATAAAAACACATTGATCCAGATAGTTACAAAATTAAATGTAATGTGACATCTTTGCTGTTGTGATGTCCTATGTGAATGATTCTTTGCTGTGGTTAATTTGCAAAGTTCAAATTAAAAGTTCCTACAAATATATTCTTTAGAGTAATGGAGGATTATGTCTTAGATTGCAAGCTCTGTGAAATGATTAGAGATCCAAAAAGTGCTGATGTTGTGCGTTTCTCAAAGGACCAAAAGTTAATGGGGAATAGCAAGCAGCTGGGATGTTCTGCAAAAAACCGTGCTGGTCCTGCCACACTTGTTTTTCAGTGAAGTAAAATAAAAAATTCTTCTGATTAAGCTGGTAGAAGGATTAGATGTTGGCAAAGTGGTAAATAATGATTGATGTGAGCTCTGTCAACATGGAGAGATTAATTTCTTTTAAACTACTTTGAAGATACATCTAGGAATAAGAATGTAGCTTGTGCTTATGTGGGTGGAGAGCTGTGCCTGGAGAGCAGCAGCTCTGAACATGTGAGCTCACGTTGGAGAACCTACTGAACATGCACCCAAAATGTGGAGTTGTGGTTAAGAGGAACAGCATGAATATGTAAGCACTGAAATACCAAGAAGGGAGAGAGAGGCAGCTTGTTTGCTGTATGCATTATTAACACTTACTGCAATATAGCCCATTCTGATGCTTGAAAAGAACTGGGAAGAATTAGGAAAATAATTTCTAATTAATAAAACTGCATTATAAACGGCTATTAAAGGATTTTGATGCATTTATCTAGCATAAGAAAAAAAACCCCAAACCCAAAAAGATACAGGTGTTTACACATCAAGATACATCAGGATATGTATTAATTTATGTGAGGAGATATTATCTGATTATTTGAAAACCAATAGTAGACCTGAATCTGGTCCTTGAAAAGTCTGCTAGAAAGTACTTTTCTCTTCTACCACATTATCAATTTTCCACCTATCCCATCACATAAGAATCACACTGAATTAGTGTTAGTCGTCACCAGTAGGGTATGAGAGCCTGATCATATTAGGGACTGTCACACTGTATCAGCCAAAATTAGTACGGAAAGAATATGATAAAAAAAGTGCCAGTGTTTCAAATGCTGTATCTTATTAGCACAGGAAGCTTTCTGCTCATAAAGCCAGGGGTTTCTCCTCAGTCCCTGTTGATGTGAGATGAAATGCCATGCTCCATTTACTCAGGATGCTAATGCTCTGCACAGAGGACTTTACCAGGGGAGCTCAGGTGACAGGAGGCTTCGGAGCCCGGTCAGGGTTGGGACTGCTGTTGACCTTAACTTTCTAAGGTGCAAGGTAGGAATGTAGTTATCATTTACTGTTCCTGACATGTCACTTTACAGCCTGACTTGTTAATGTAGGGTAGCATCAGTTTTTTTCAGCCTGTAGCAGACTGTAGTTTGCAGAGTTCAGCAGGTGTCACAGGGGGACCAGAGGGGACAACTGGGAATAACAAAACCCTTCCACCATCCTGGGGAAATAGAAGCCACAGCTGAATTATAATGAGAAAACTGCTTGTGATTATGTAGCATGCCTGGCCTTACACCCCAGTTTTTTAAGAGCTAACCAGCATGTTTGTAGAAGGGAAGGCACAACTTTCCATGGAGTTGTTAAAACCTGGCTGGAGATGGCAGTCCCAGGAGGTGCCAGCTTTGGGCTGCAGCAACTGCCTGGCGCTTGGCAATGTGAGTCACTGTTCCTGTGTGCTTTTGTGAGTGACTGTTCCTCTAGCCTCTGGATGAAATTAATTAGTTTTTTCCTATAAGCTTGAAATAGATTTTGTGGTAATGACATAGTATTAAGCTGTATTAGCTGCACAAAAAAATCCTATCTTGTACCTGATGCACAGTTATTGTTTTAAAGCTATTGATATTAATGCAGTGACCTGAAATCTTGTTCAGTTTTAGCTCAGAAGCTCTTTTCTCTGAGACACTTTGCATTAATGAAAATCATTTCAAAACTGGACAAAAAGCTTAGAAGAAAAATTAGAAATTAATTGTGGGAGGGGGCAAGCCCTTAAAACTCAAGACAGAAAGACTTCTTGGCAAAAATTGGTTCCAGGCAAAGCGGGAAAGAATTTGCAAGTTGCTTTATCTGCTGCATGAAAGCTCCTGCCAGCTGATTGCTGAGACTGGATCTTCATTTTGCCCTCTGGGGAACCAGTAACTCCCAACTTCCCTCAGCTGCTGCATGAGGCGCTGGCTGGCCCTGCTCCTGCTCCAGCTGTCTCTGCTGTTAGAGGAAAGCTGTTCTCACAGGGCTTTTGTGGTTTGGTTTGGTTTTTTTCTGGAGGAAAGGATGATTTTGCAAATTAGTGATTTCTTTTGGAATGCCCCAGTGAGGAGAGCTCTGCACCAGCCTAATCCCCCCATCAAATGTGCTGTGTCACCCACAGTGAGCCTGTGGACAGGACTATGGGAATGAAGGAGGCTTGTTTTAAATCTAAGGCATGAGGGCATGCACTTGACTGAAGGGAGGATATGGAAAGAGACTTGAAACAATAGAGACTTTAAAAACTGTTTCCAGGAGTTTTCTAAATCACTTGTTAGTATAGGTGTGGATGTAGTTCATTTGAGGTGAGGCCATATGTCAGACTGATGTCCATGGTGCCGTTATCAGTCTGTGGTGCTGTTATCAGTCTGCGGTGCCGTTGGTCAGTCCGTGGTGCCGTTTGTCAGTCCGTGGTGCCGTTGGTCAGTCCGTGGTGCCGTTGGTCAGTCCGTGGTGCCGTT
>VZRX01018375.1:86109-136483 GCA_013398075.1 Notiomystis cincta | reverse complement strand
GTTTGTCAGTCTGTGGTGCCGTTTGTCAGTCTGTGGTGCCGTTGGTCAGTCCTTGGTGCCGTTGGTCAGTCTGTGGTGACGTTTGTCAGTCCGTGGTGCCGTTTGTCAGTCCGAGGTGCCTTTGGTCAGTCCTTGGTGCCGTTTGTCAGTCTGTGGTGCTGTTTGTCAGTCCGTGGTGCCGTTTGTCAGTCTGTGGTGCCGTTTGTCAGTCTGTGGTGCCGTTGGTCAGTCCTTGGTGCCGTTGGTCAGTCTGTGGTGACGTTTGTCAGTCCGTGGTGCCGTTTGTCAGTCCGAGGTGCCTTTGGTCAGTCCTTGGTGCCGTTTGTCAGTCTGTGGTGCTGTTTGTCAGTCCGTGGTGCTGTTTGTCAGTCTGTGGTGCCGTTTGTCAGTCCGTGGTGCCGTTTGTCAGTCCGAGGTGCCGTTGGTCAGTCCGTGGTGCCGTTGTCTCTGGGTTCAGCTGGTTTCCAGGAGCTGCCGTGTGCTGCGGCTCAGAGGGGCCAGGCGGCTGCGCTGCTCCTGTCCGTGAGTGACTCCAAACTCTGCTGGAAAGGGATCGGAAACAAAAAGACACGTCAGGGCATCTTGTAAGGGGAGAACAACTTATGTAAAAAAGCCTGATTCCTGTAGACATCACAGGAGCTGTTCCCTGCATCCTGCCTCTGACTAGTCAAAATTAAGCAGTGAATGGGCTTGGTTTTCTGTGCCCTATTTCTGATTAGAGAGGGTGATACCATAGGAATCTGGTTGTGCTTCAACAACAACATCCAGTTAAGATGAAGAAAGGTATTGCACAACCTATTTCCATGGGTTTATGTGGTTGGGCTCTTGAATGTGGTTGGGCTGCAATTTGCATAGTGTGTCATTTAAAGTTTACTGCTTGTAACGCTTTGGTCGCTGCTAAAATATGTACCCACGTTAATTGAGTGTATTGATACAGCAGCCTTCTGTGCAAACATCTATCTCTGGGATGGCTGCCTCCTCTGCTTAAACCTGTATGGACTGAGGCCAGGTTCTGTGTTTCTGCAGCCCAATCTGTGGGAGGGGATGTGAGGCCAGTAGGGTTTAAAAGAACCAGAGCTGCCACATGCAGGCCTCGTTGGATTTTTCGAAATTTTTTAAGTGGTATGAAATTTGCCTGATCTTTTATCACTCTCTAAACCTGAGGCTTGTCTGTAGGTTATCACAGAGACTGTGTGTTTCCATGTAATCCCTGCTGCATCTGTGGCCAACACACTGAAACATTCCTATCAACTCACAAACATGCATCAGTTAATTTTTAGGATATGTATGTCTGTGCTGAGGCTTGGAAAAGAGAAGAAAATGCTGCAGCTAATCTTCGGTAGTTGCAGCACACATAAGTAGATTATGCAAAACTGTTAATTTTTTATTACTAAATAGCACTTTAGGGAGTGGAAGACCTTAATACTCTGGCTAAAGATGCTAGTCACACCAGATTAGTATTGTTGTACATTAATAATAAAAATAGCTGGGTCTGATTAGTGTCAGTTAAAGTTTCCTGAATGAGAGATATAACTCTTTGAATTAAACTGCTTGAATAGCAGCTAAGAATTCCTGAGGAATAATTTCTATTAAAAAGTTAAGACCTTCACTAGTTTTCTAAAGGAATATCTATCGCCAGTGTGGGAATTGCATACCGTTCACATAACAGCATGAAAAGAAAGGATCTTCACAGACCATAAAGTGTAATAAAGGAACATCCAAAATTGATTTTCATTTAAGTAGATTACTTCTATTTTCTTCTAGACCAGGGAAAGCACACTCTAATCTCCATTACTTTTTCACAAGTAGACCTACTGGTTTGATCCAGATATCCATCATTAAATGCACCAAGCCATTCTTCCCAAGTACTTGCCCGTGCCTCGGGACAGACCTGACAGTCTCTGCCAGACACCAGTTCTGTCCCTCAGGGAAATCTGGAGGGAAGTATGGCATGGTGTGGGTTGCTGGCAGTTTTGAAGGCAAAATGACAGACCAGGGGCTAATCTTCATTTTGGTTCTGTTCATGCTTTGTTGGATTGTTGCTGAACTGCATGGAACTGCAGCATGTTCCATGCTCAAGGCTATTCAACTTTGTAGATTCTTTAGCTGGCTTGCTCATGTCTGTTTTAAACCACAAAATTAGGCCCTTTTGTATGCTAGCCCCTTTCTGAGGTTGTTCACACTCCCTCTTCAACAGGTCTTTTACTAGACAGAAACATCCTCAGAGGCTGCTTTTATCACTGTAATGATGATGATTGTACTGACTGTGCAAAGAGCTGGAAACGAGACCGTCGCTATTTCCCTGTGCACAAGCAAACAAGTTGCTGTCCACAAGAATTTTCCTTGATCTCTGCGGCACATCTGCTGTAGGCACGTCAGGAGAACAGACAGTCTGTCTGTGATCATGCACTGCAAACAGGTTTTTTACCCAATCAAAACACAACAAAGGAGACTAAAACCTTTGTAGTGAGGATGCATGCTTAGTACCCAGAAAATTCCAAAGAAAATCATCAACTTAAATGTTCATACTGTTTTAGAGAGAACATATAAACTGCTTTCACTTGGTTGTAGTGGTGTAGGATATTCCAGGGGTGATCAGAGTGGGACCACTCCTGATCTTATAAATTCCCAGTTCAAGAATGGCTGTAAATGTTTATTTGATGTGAAAGAGCTAATTGTACAAATCATTATTTTCAGCCTGACGTGTCTCTGCTGTTTATTCTGTGGCAGTAATTAATTCTATAATTAGAAAATATCCTATTAGATAATTTGTCTGGGAAGTCAGGCTATTGTCCAATGCAGGAAGCCTTCAAGAAGCTGAAGTGTTTGGTTATGACCTTGGCAGTCTGACTACTTTTATTGGCAAGGGCTGGTTTGCTTCACTGGGGGATCATTACTGAGGAATTCAGCTTTTATGAGTGGGACTGGAGAGGAGTCTCTTGATGCTCAGATTTGGTGCTGTGGATGAATGGATTTGCCCCGGCCTTGCCCATATCTAGAAGGGAACACCTGACCTACCTGTGAATTTTTATCTGCTTTTGATCTGTCAGCATCTGCCATTCTATGAGAAGTTTGGATTAAATGAATGTACTTCATAAGGTATCAGAGTGAACACAAGAAAATCAATAAGCAATCTGTGTGATAATTAATTAGCGTGCCAGGATGAATTACTGTTTCTTCCCCTCCTGATTTGCGTCACAGTCACATCTGATTTGGGAAGTTGTCAGTTTTTCAATTATAGCTTAGTCTTTGTTCTTGGTATGGCTTTTTGCCTTTTTTTATTTGATGTGCTCAGAATGGCAGAGAGAAACTCACACTGTGCAAACTTGCTTGTTGTGGGAAGGAGACAATATTGAGTTCAGCACCAGCAGTACCTGTTGATGAGGAGAAGGACTGAATGCTGTCAAAGCTGGCCTGAGCCTGAGTGTTTGAGCCCCCAGGAGTAGGGGCATTTGTTCAGGAATCTGACATCTGCAGGCTCCTGTCTCTTCAGATTTCCCTGGGACTCAGATGCCATTCCTGGGAAGTAGAATCTCTCCAGCCCATGTACTCCTGGAAATTCACCCACCACCATCCCAAGACTCACAAATAGTTTGGCCTGCTCTCAACTAGATTTAGCATGGGAATTATTCCTCAGGGTCAGCCTCAGCATTTTTACTGCCTTCTTAAGGAGGAGGGCTGTTATTGTGAACTTTTCAGAGACTCCTGTCTCTGCAACTACCAGCTCATTTTCAGGCTTCAGGTACAAATTCTAGCCCTTGGTATCCTGTTTCCTTTCTGTGGTCACAAAAAAGACTAATTATATGTGACAGATTAATAAACTCATTTTGTAAATACATCAGCTAGTGAGATAGATGCCTATTTAACTTTCTCAATGAACTTCAAGAACCCAGATTTCCCTTCTTTACAACAAATTGGTTTCTATCAACAGAAAAAAGTCTCTTAAAGCATCTCTGCTGGGTCTCTAATGATAACAAAAAACTCTGCTTTTTACGAGATAGTAGACAAAGCAAAAGCACTCTACATCTCACACGCTGAGTGTTCAGAAAGGATAGGAAGTAAACTGGTGCTTTAGAAATTATCATTTGCAGTGGAATGGTGGGGGATTTTATTTGGGTTTTTGTGTGTGTGTGTTTGACAACCAGTTCTTATGGTGTCTGAAGGAATTAATAGAAAATTAAGAGACTCTGGAAATTTCATAAAACCTACTTCAAAAAGCAGTTTTATTTTTCTTATTCTTAACTCCTAAATTTTCAAAAATTTTTCAGTTTGCCTTCTCCTAAATATTTTTTCCTTTTTAGTTTTGGAAATCTTGGAGAATATGGAATTTATTTTCTATTTGTGTCACTAATAAAATACTTGCAATATAGCTTTCAGGATACACCAGGAGCTCATCTTTATTTAGGGTCACATATTAAGAAGACACTGACTACCTGAAATTTATGCTGGGGATGGTCACCAGTGTGGAGTAATTACCTGAGAACAGTTTGCTTGATGTGTAAGAAGTTAATGATACTTATACAGGAACTTCAGGGGTTTATGCCAACCTAACCCTAACATGTAGCTGATGTTACCATTACTTCTGCTCTCAGCCTGTCTGTACTGTTTCATCTGATTGCCATCCTTGTGCTATTTTAACCACCTCTGCTTTAAATGGACCAAATATGATTTCTGAAGTATGACTAATGTGTGAGGAAGGGAGATCTTATTTTTCTTTGTAATGCATGGCATCAAAAAGAACATCTTGTGCATATAGTAAATATTCTGAAAGCCTTCTACACACACTCAGCACTTTCTGGCCATGCTAAGGTAGGTCTGTAGCACCAGGTTTAAAATTTGCGATTTTCCTTTGGATCGATTCAAACGCAGCTTTGGGAAGAACCCAATGGAGGATTTTCTCCATCAGCAGACCACAGCTGGTGGCCATCAGAATACTTCTAACATGGCAATAAATACATTCAGAGAGAAAAACCTCTAGCCCATTCATGCTCTGTTTCAGAATCAGAAGCTGAAGTTTGGCCCTTGGCACATTGTGGAGGCAGCAGCTCCTTCCTCAACGTCTGTCTGTTATGTCTGTCACTTTTTCAGGAACTGAAAGCAGAGAGTCACATGCTGCCTACTCAAACCCAACTAAACTGCTGCTCCATTTGTAAGGAGTCATTTGGTTTTAATTAGCAGAATCTTTTGGCTGACTGTATTGATACAGTTGAAGTCTCCTCTGGTTATGTGGAGTCAGGTTTTCTCAGGTTCCTATGTTAGACTCCTTTTTTCTCCAAGCACAAGAGTACAAGGCTTATTTATAAAGCAGCATTTGCCGCAAGTTTCTTATCTAACCTCAGCTAGATAAGTTTAGGTTTTTAAGCAAATTGTATTTGGCAGAGTTTGGCTGGAAGGCATCAGCTCAAATGTGATGTAACTTTTATTTTAGAATGAAGCCAAGGAACTGCTTGGTATCTCAGTGTTAAGAAACAGAGGGTGAAAGACCTTAATAAGAGTAAAGTGCAAAATTGTGGTATAAGGTACTACTGTGTGCCAGCTTAAGTGATTGGAAAGAAATACAGAAAACCTTCTAGTTTTCCCAAGCAATGATGGACTAATTATCCTCCAGTTGCCAATAATTCAGGGTGAATGAAGGGATCTAAGCAGGAGCTGAAAATTGGAAGTAGTCCAGAGTGACGGAAGTGCACATCCGTAATGAGCCTCCCTGCCCTGAACTCCGACTGCTGTGAAGAAAAATTATTTTAGCTTCAGGCGTTGTGCTCCCAACACAGTAGGAAAAGTAAGAGATGTTGGGTAGCTTCTCAACTTCAGAATATCTCCAAGATCAAATTATTCACTTTAAATCATGGCAGCTACTTGTGTAAACGAACCTGGAGTTCTCAGAACTCAGTAGTTCAGACATAACTAATTTTGAACTGAAATGGGGATGCTCTGAATTCAGTTCTGATTGCAATCCTCAGACTCTCTGCCTTCCTCCTTGGCTTTACAACCTTTTCAAGCACAATTCCCACCTGAAATTTTACTCCTGACCCTTCACATCTTGCCTTTACTCATCACCACTGTATCAGCTCACTTCACCAATGTGAAGTTCTGCTTTTATTTTGAGTGAGTGCTTCCAAAACTTGAGCAAAATCTGTGTTTACAAAAAAGCCACAGAATAGGGTTTTGATGGTGAAAAGGTGTGTAAAGACTCTGGGAGAACCAGGTTCCTGGTCAGACTGGTGGCAGATGTGTAATAACTGGGAGGTGCAGGCCATCCTTCATGCTCACCAGGCAATGAACTTGAGCCATACATCTGAACACTGAAATCGATTAGAAAGACTGGAGAAGTGTTTGAGTCCAAAAACTCAAATTGCAAGGTCTAAGTAGCATCATTAGATCTTCTGAGGGATCAAGCAACAAATTTTACAGGAAGCAGTGCTGATTATTTCCCCCCACCCCCACTCCGTAAACATTACTGACTGCATCAAACTCTGAAACGTGAGTATTATCTCAGTCTTCCTATTAACATGAGCTATTTCAAGTTTTGCTTCAGAATTGTTTTCCTTGTGATTCTTTCATGATAATTATGCAATTAATGTTAATCTAGTATTAATGCTGAAAAGTGAGTGAATTCCTCCAGTTAAAGATGCTGACAGTTTTATATGTCTATGTTTTATGAAAACTCTGCACACTTTATTAGAGGCAGCAATAAATGACAATATGTAAGTAAAGAAAATTGATAGAAAATGCAGATTTTTGCAGAGCAGTGCTCTTATTATCCTAGAATCACAAAATCATTTAGGTTGAAAAAGATCTTTAGGATAATCGAGTCCAGCCATTAACCCAGCACTGCCAAGGCCACCACTAAACCATGTCCCCAGGTGCCACATCTAAATGCCTTTTAAATACCTCCAGGGTTAGTGACTCCACCACTGCCCTGGGGGGGCCTGTTCCAGTGCTTGAAAACATTTTCAGTGAAGAAATTTTTCTTAATATTTAGTATAAACTTCCCTTGATCAGGAAAGTTTGAAATTCTGTGACTGGAGATCTTTAGTTAAGTGGAAAGAGTGGTAGAATTTTTGACTGGTGATTCAACCATCCTCAACCATCTCCTCATCTTCAAAGTAGTAACACCAACCTAACCTCTGGACCAGATTAAGATGCAAATTTTCATCCCTCAATTCATGAGTAACAGGGAGAAGGGAAGATTTGTTGGATCATTTATTCTGGAGGGAAATCATGTGTCATGTAATTTCAGTTAGGATGGGTGTATAAATTGTTACTCATTTGAGGTATCGTGTTTTAAGATTTACACTGACTATAATTCGCATAATGCAAAAATGGGGGAAACAAAATTTTATCAAAAAGATTTACATAATACCAATATATTTGTGGTAATTTTCTCCTAATAAACTCCAGCTGTGAAGGCTTTTTGCTAAAATTGAGTTAACCTTAATAGTGTGCTTGTATTCTGCATAACTTTCATGAAGAGTTGAGAGTGAATGTGGGCTGACAGCTCCAAAGCAGCTCCAGCATGGGCAAAGACTTGTCTTGGTGCAATAGCAAACCCCCTTGGCTTCCAGGGGAGTAGAATGGAAAATTAAGTGAGGGAGTTGATGAGTGACATTAATAAGTTATCTAGATACTTTCCTTTTTCGCTAGGAGGCTTTGGCTATGATCTGTTTCCTAAAGAGCAGCTGAGAGATTTATTAACTGTTTGTTCAATGGAAGTTGAATGAGGTGAGCTGATGGCACCTGTGTTCACATGTGTGTTCCTTAGCCAGGTCAGGTCACACCCAGCAAAGTGCCTGCATTTGGGATGAGTTTAACGTTTGGGTTGTTGCTTTAATGAGCAGTGATGCTGTTGTGCTGTTTAGAGTCTTCCTCTTCTCCCAGTATGTGAAGCTCTGATTTGAAGAGTTGACCCCAGTTTTTGGGGAAATATTTCTACTGAGCTGAAAGGATTGATGTTGCCTTTTGTACCAATAGCCAAATTATTGTAGCAATTTAATTTAAATTGTATGTAAGGACGTAGTAGGATCCAGGTCCTGCCTGCAGTAGCAAAGCAGATAACCTCATCCTTTATATCCTGTGCAGCCTGTCTTCCTTGTGAAGGATGCAACACAAGCTGAATTCTGAATTTCAAAATGTCAAACTGAGTAATCCAAATTATCATTTAAAACCTATGTGGGCATTTTTTCCCCATATGTTTTTTTTTTATATTTGTCAAGTTGAAACATTCCAATTTTGCTTTGTAAGTTTGTTGTAGTGAAAATGCAGTTTGGCTTCTAATCATACCAGCTAGGTGTTGGATAGAAGCAATATATTTTTCTTGCTTAAACATCCCCAAATAATTTCTGTTTTAGGTTATCTAAAAGTCTGTCCTGTGTTCCCAAGATGAGGGAGGAATTATTTGTTTCCTGGGAGAAGCACCAGTGGGAAAAATTGCCTTTCACCTGTGCTTTTGTGCTGTGATTGGGAAGTACCTCTTAGGAAACCTCATTCAAGTTTCCATTTGTCCTTGGGGAGTTGTGGGCGTGTGGAAGCACTTCTGGAAGGTGTTTTTGACTTGGGGTGCCTGCAGCTGACTGTGAGGTTACTGCTGTGTCTGCTGCTGTTCATTAGTGGCTCTTGTTTGTCTTTCAGACAAATGCACTTTATAGTGCAAAGCCATTTGGATAGAAACAGGATGATTTAAAATCATTTCAAGATAAGTTTTCCAAGACAAGACGTTTCATATATAAAACATCTAGGTTTTTTATATGAAAGTTTAGCAAACTTTCACATGAACATTGCATTTTTTTAATGTCAACAAGCATTCAACAAGAATGAAGTAATTTTATAATGCTAAATAATGAATGTTCAAAATACAGCTAAAATATGCATGTAGTAAGGATTCTGAAATGTATGATCTTGTGAGGGTGGAGTGCAACTCTCTGTATTTAGTACAGGATTTTGTAGGCTCAGAATTCTTGATGACATTTATTTGCCTAAGTCTTTCAAAGCCCCAGCCATAAGCATCTCATTTTTTTACTCCTGATTCTTAACATGTAAGTCAAGTAAGTCTTAGTGGAAACATGGAAAAATGGATCAAAACTACAACACCGAGAAAGTAGTACTAGTACCCTCTACAGCCTCTCTCTAACAAAAATATAAGTCTTGACACTTCTGTTCTGGGTCGTGTCAGGATGGAAGTCTGAGCTTGTGATGTTTGTGACTGCCAGAGCAACTGTTAACTTGAGTCTTCACACTAAGACCCAATTGTGACTTTCTTTGTGTGGGATAGTTACTGCAGCATTATGCATGGATTCCATGGATACCAGAGTAGATACAGAGGGAGAAGCCAAAATTGACCTCGGCTTTGTCAAAAAGAATCAGAGGGGTATTTCTGTTGTTTTGAGTTATAAACATACAGGATTTAGTTCCTTTTTTCTTACCAGGTTGGAGAAAATATTAAATTGCAGGTTTATGTGCATTTGAGACTGAGTGCAGCAAGAATCTAGGCAGACAGAGCATCTTATGAGGAGCATCCAGAAGTGCTCATTTGACTCCTTTTTTATTCTGCTGTACTTGTTCCTTATTTTCTTTCCTTGTTTGATATTCTTTTGTCAGAGGTATTTGATCCTGGTTATTCTTTGCAGCAGAGCTGTGATTGCTGTGGATTCAAAGCCTATCACTTTCCACACTCTGTCTGGTCTGCTGTGGGTCTCAGAGGTGAGGAAAGCACCGAGGAGTTGGGAGCGTCCACTGGCAGACTCCGTGGCACCTCTGAGCTTGTCCCTTGCCTGTTGGTTAAATGGGGTCTGGTTCTTGCCTGGGAAACAAATGAAGAGCCATTGCACACCATCCATCTATTTTCACTAGGATTATAAATTTATGTAGTTAAACTGCAGGCTCATGATCATTTGTTAATGTGGCAGTGTGAGAAACCAGCCTCCTAAATCTGACATTTTAATGTTTTAGGCAGTGAGAATTTTTCAGAACTGTTACATTTTTGGTCCTGTGTTATTTTGTTCTTTCCACCCCTATTTTTTAATTTAAGTTAGATTTGTCTTTAAGGAAGGCAAAGTGAAGAACAAAAGGTGTCAGAGATGTTATGGGAGTCCTAAGTAACTTTGGAAAGAAGTTCTCAATTGGAGATTTGACAGTCTGCTTTGTCAGGTCAAGTGGCATTCAGAGTCCTTTGTATTTCAGGAAAAAGCTGAGAGGTGATTAAAAATTACATAATCTGTTTTGAAACTTGGTTTTCAGAGGTGACATTTCTACAAGAAAATTTTTCTTTTCTATTTCCTTTCATGATGAAATTTCAAAGTTAAACTTTTCCCTGAAATTTCTAATTATAAATCATAGAAACACAACAGTTTTCTATTTAGAAATCATAGAAACCCAACACTTTTCTTTGTTGGTGGTGGTAATTTTTCCCTCCTTCCCTAATTTCAAACTGCTGCCCTGTCCCATTCCTGCTCAGCAGGAAAAAGCTGAACTGCTTAGAAAGAAGGAAATGGTAATGAACCACTTTCTCTCACAAAAAGCTCTGTCCTTTTTACATTTCCTCCTTTTAGGAAAACAGGCAAAATAACCAAGTAGAAGCTGGATTTTCCGGCTTTCTGTTTTTGATACATTTGGCAATGATTTGGGATTCTGTCAAAACACCCTCCGGGTGATAATAGACTATGGAGGAATTTTACTGATGGTTTCAGGCCAGTTAAAGTCTGCCTTTCCATGACAGCAAATGGTTCTGTAGTTTATTGTGTCAGCAACTATAATATATCCTCATATACAATCTGAGCATTGAACAGCTTATCAGTGTTGCAAATGGAATGGCTGACACAGGTAACTGCTAGAAAAGCCAACTGCAGTATTTAGAGAACTTGAACTACAACTTCCAATTTCTTTTGGTATTTACCTTTCCTAAAGAATTTGCAGCAGAAGATAAGTGCCAAGAATTTAAACCTCTTGTTGATAGGTAGTTACTTTGCAGGTGTGAACACTGCAATGATTTCTGTAAGCCAAGGATTTCAAATGGAGCAGTGCTATGATAAGATGATAAACCCTTTATGCTCCCAGGTAGTGTTAGGGATTTTATGTGATCTACTCTTCCTAGTGGACCCATTTTTGCTATATTTGCTGGCACAGTGGATGTGTTGTGCATATGGACAGGCATATGCCATGAGATGATTCTTTGGGGTGTGCTAGTCTATGTAATACAAAGCCTTTTTGTCACCAGACCAGTCTGGCATCACTCTTCTCTCACAGGGTAACTCGAGGGGTCTGGCATAATTAGTGCTGGAAACAGTGGGTCAGTTTAAATACTGATGTTTTGGAAAAGATTTTGTATTTGACATAGAATTTATATTCTGTGATTCTTTGAGTATTAATGTGGATGTGCAGCTCTTGAATTTAATAAGAAAATTTGGCCTAGTAATGCACAGGCAAAAATAATTCTAGTGAATGTATGTACTGAAGATCAAGTCAAAGAAAGATGAACCAGATCCCTGAATTGATGAGAAATAAAGTTACTGGATAAAATTCTACAGTACATACCAACTCCATATGCTGTCTTAGTAATGCTATAATTAAGCCAAAGAGTCATGTCAAATTGGCCTTTTCCATCTGCTCTGTGATCTGCTCGGGGAGCAATTTGGAAAGAATGACAGCTGACCTCAAAACCGACAAGTTCAGTTAATGTATGATCCACCAGAACTGATACTTAAACAGAGCTCATCTACTTTCATATATGGGTGCAAATTGTCCTTTGTTTAATTGGGAAAATCAAAATAAGGCTTGCCTGGTCCAGGCTTGTTCAAAATTTTTGTTTCAGTAAATGCCTCTTGGTATTAGCTGAGCCATTTTATGGCTCATAAAAACATTTTTCCATTTTATTTGCAGCTATGTAAACTGCAGTGTGGTGGTACAAGTTTAAAATAGCACTGTTGGGTTTTTCTGTTCATTTTTTATAGCTTTTGCCAAAACAAACCTGTTAATAATAAAGTCTCAAAAGTTCATATGAGTAATCGACATGTGAGACACGTGAAACTCAGCCTGTATTTATAATACTAATTGATTTCATTTATTTTGCATCCCCTGTGAATTTCTCACTGCCAGTCTTGTCATTATCTTAATGTTGTTGTTTCCAATAACACTCAGAAAAGTCGTTTTGAAGGCAGGGGGTCTTTCTGCACAGATGCATCAGGTGTAAAGCTTCCTTTCCTCTGAGGTGATCAAATTGGCTAAAGGAAACCCCGTGGAATGGTATAGCTTAAAAACCAGGGGCTGTCCATCTGTTTGAATCTGAGTTACCTTGTGAAAATCTGCTTAATGCTTACTCCCATGAGTGTCTGTATTCAGCTAATGTGGGCAGGGTTTTGTGTTGTGACAGGGAAGTGTGAAAAATATTACTGCTGGAATCAGTGCAGTATCTGGAAGGTCATAGTTAGGATATACAAACCTAAAACACCTCCTCATATGTTTCTTCTGCTGGCCTGGTATAAGAAAAGTACTCTGAGAACTTTGATGGAAAAAGCTACTTTCCATTTCTATTTGATAAACAGAGTAAAAATTTAAATATGGTTGAGAATACCCTCAGCTAAGGGTGTTTTGCCTGTCTGGCCAGTGGGCTCTGCCTTGGTGTCTGGTGAGCCGTGTCCTGGTGAGTTGCCATTCTCAGAGGAACAAACTTAGAGTCATCCACAAATTTTAGCACCTGCCATAATTCAAAGTAATCTTTAAAACAGAAGTTGTCATTAATCTGAGCTTTTCTGAGGTCCTCTCTCCTCCCACCCATCCCCTCCTCTCCCTCCCATCCCCTACTCTCCCCATTTTAGCAATTATTTGGCTTTGCCATCTCCTCTATAGCCCAGTGCCAATGATTTTGCTAGAGAGAAGTGCAGCTGGCTCAGGGCTGGTGTCCTGGGACAGCTGCAGTGACTCACTCTGTTCTCTACCTGCTGCTCCTCTTGGCATCTGAGAGAGGAATTTTCTGAAGTCTTCAACAGCTCAACATTGAATGTTCCAAGTCACCACACACAGTGGGCTTTCACCAAGGGCTTTGTTCAAGGTGAAATTCAGTCAAGGAAATTTGAATGAAGCACGCTCACTTTTTTTTTTCCTTTACTTTTTCTTTTTTTAACTTTCTGTTTTAATTTCTTGGACAAAACGTTGGGAAATGTTTTCCACTTTTGTTCTCTGTCCTTTTCCTGCCCCTTCTTCCAAAAGGTGAATAAACAGACATCGACTGCTGTGTCCTGAAGAGTCTTAGAAGACAGTAAGTAAGGACCAGCAAGAAAATCAGAGTTAGGAGTGAGGAGTATCCTTACATGTTCATGTTTTAAGTACCAGATTGGAATACTCCTTTTCCTTTGCCTGCATGCTAGGTGTCACAGGCTGAAGGGATGCAGGAGGTGTGGACAGAGCAATACGTGTTTGAGGCTGCCTTTTGGTATTTGTTAGAGGGGAAAGGCACTTTACACCCACTGTAGTTCCTTGGGAGCCTCAGAACTGCAGTGTCTCAGAGCAGCCAGTGTAATGTTTTCTCAGAACACAATTTCCCAGCTCTGCTCTTGGAAAAGCCATATTGAGCCACAGAGGAAACTGCATCAGTGTCATCAGTAAGGAGCTGCACCTTTTAAGTAACAAGGGCTGCAGCAGCGTGAGTGGGAGTGAGCCAAAGCGCGAGTCTGGAGTGACCTGCTGAGGCTTTCTGGGGGATGCCACAGGTTTGAATGGCCACAGGCTGGTCACAGCCGGGCAGCAGCTGGCACCTCCATGCAGTGTCCAGCTTCTCTGCTTCAGTGTTCATGTGGAAAGGAAGGGATGGAGGTCTCAGCTCCAGGTGGATGTTACAGAGCTCTTAATTCACAGTCTGTTAATTAGTCTGCATTAAAGCTTTACCTGTTTGAGGTGGCAGGTTTGCACTGAAGACTGTTGTCAGGGATATTATGCAATGGTCTGTTATTTCAATGAAGTATTAAATAAAATTGTTTCCACATCAGGAAAGAGAGAGATGACCTGCCAGAAAACCTTAGTTAAACTTTCAAACATGCCTGAACCTACTGACCTTCGAGATACAGTGCAAGGATCATTTCTTTTTCCTTCAGACCTTGGCTAGATGGGATGGCTGGAGGCACCGTGTCAGTGCACAGGGAAAGGCCTCTTAATGCTGTCACCATCATTTAAATATTGATCAGAGCACGCAGAAGGATCATGTTTGCTGTGGGAGGTTAGTGAGCACAGTCCCTGTAGGCTTTTCTCTGCTTCTGTGAGCAGCAGCCGTGTAACCACTGTCAGCTCATGGGTCAGCGCTGCCCCGCAAGACCAGCCTTGCACAGTGCTCGAGCTGTGAATCACCAGGCCCATGCGAGGAGATTGCTCTGCACAAAGGGAGGGGAAGCCTGAGCGCTCCCCGTGCTCGGTGGGCCCTGCTGACGAGGTGTGTGGGGACGTGGTGCAGACGGTGACAGCCCCAGGGCCTTGGCAGCGGTCCCAGGCCCTGCTGGCGTGAGCGCAGCGCAGCTGTTGGGCCAGAGCTGCGGCAGGTTCAGCAGCCTGCAGTGCGGATCTGAAGGCATCCGTGTGCTCTCCTGTAACGTTCAGTACCTGCATGTCCCCCTTGAGACTGCTCCTTCCCCTGGGATGTTGCTCCAGGGCGTGCAGCCTCCTCAGTGCCCAGCAGCTGCCAGGGCCGTGCAGCAGGACCTGGGTAGCTCAGCTAAGAGCAGCCTGTGTTTGTAGTGGTGATGATGCTTCAAGATACTGCTGAGAGCCCTCCTGCTCATACCTACACTCTGCTGCTGGAGAGAAGACATTTAAAGACAGGCTTGTCTGCATTGATTGTTTGCCAGCACTGGTCATCTGAAGTGCCCTTGAGGAGACTGGGTTCTCTAGGGGAGGGCTTTTGCCCCATGGTGCCCAGCTATGGAGGTAAGCATGGCATGGCTGGGGCACTCTGCCAAGTGGGGCTCACCCTCTGCACAACTGGAAAATTCACACTCCCCCCAAACCTGTGGCAGAGGAACTTGCCCAGGGCCTCCTGCTCCTCAGCTGCTTATCCTGGGAAGGTATGATGTCCCAGTCTCTGCTCTTGGGTACTTTGTGCAGGAAGCAAAAGAAGGAGTAACAGTAAAGATCTTGCCAGTTACTGTAATATTCTGGAATCTGGATTTTGTGTCTTTTTACTGGCTCCTGGTACTGCATGACCATTGTTGTACGCTTCAAGTGAGCCAAGGTGAAAAAAAGGCAGTTAAGCTTTTATAAGGGTCACAATTCACTTCAGGTGTACATTTCCTTTCCAAAAGTTATTTTTTCCCTGCATGCTCTGAATCTGGTTAGGGCATTGTAGGACAGTTAATAGTTGGACTTAACGATCTTAGAGGTCTTTCCCCACCTTCATGATTCTATGATTCTGTGATGCTTGGCCTTTGATATGATTTGGGGATGAAAGCTTTAAGATAGTAGTAAAAAACAGTGTGAAGAAATTGACCAAATAAATAAGTTTCTTCTTTCCTATTGAACAGTCAGCCTGGAAATTTTAGGGCTTTGGCTGTTCAGAGAATAAAAGCAAGTTCTGCACTGTTGCCTTAATGATCATCTCTCAATGTGGTGCAGCCATGTGACACTAAATATTCCTCGCTGACTTGGGGGTGACAGCGCTGCTACCTCGGAATGGGCTGGCTCACCCTTGAAGCTGAAGTCCAGCCCACAGCAGAGTGTCCCTTCTGGTGATGATTTAATGGACACCTGTCCTTTGCAGGGTGGTTTGGGGCCATGTGTTTGAGTCACGTTGCTTCCCTGTGCAATCCTCACCTCATCCCCTTGCTGAGCTGTTGGGCAGGTGTTGTGTAAAAGTTGGGACTGAAAGGAAAGGAAGTTACAAGTCAAGAAAGGAAACACCAGTTCTTCCCAGGGAGTTTGAATACAGTCAGGAATGGGCTTTTATAAATGAAAACTAAATTCAGAAATAACAGTAGCTGTGAAAGTCATATAGGCAAATGATACAGAGGTGGTTTGCTTTACCTTCTTGCTGTGTTTTTTTTGTTGTTATGGTGGATTCGTTTGGTTTGGTTTGGTTTTTTGTTTGCTTGTTTTGTTTTTGTTTTGTTTGGGTTTTTTTTGTTGTTTGTTTTGGTTTTGTTTTAGTTTTATTTAAAACAGGACACATCAAGTCCTCAGCCAGACCCCATAATCTAAATGCTTCTCTCTTTGTTTGTATTTTAAAAATAGTTATAAATAGGCAGATTTGTGTAGCCAGCTCTCTTCAGAAGCAGACCGAGGTGCAGGAAGTCCAGCTAGAACAGTTTTGTTCATAGATTGAAAAGGAAAAGCTGGTTGGGAAGAACTGGGAAGACAAGATGTAAAAATCCCCAACAAACCAACCCTGTAAGGGATCATCACAAGCACATCACACAGCAAACACCAAAGTTCAGGGAGCTGGTGGGTGGTGTGTGGTGTGTGAGGGGTGTTGATGGAGAGAAGAGCCCTCTGGGGAGTTGCAGCTCTGCTGAGGAGGGCTCTAGCAATGGACTCTCACAGTCTGGGCATCCTTCAGTGCTCAGGGCTTAGCAAAGACATCTCTGGTGTAAGTCTAAATTATGGCCTCTGCTCTGGGAGTCTGACAACTCTGAGGTGAAAATAATATGGAAAGCTGATGTTTTCAGTCTAGGTTTAACTTTGATTATTGTTGTTTTATTAACCTGTAGTCTGAACAAGCCATGAGCAGGAAGCTCATGCAGTGAAAACTGTGGACTAAAAATTTGTGTTCACATCCCTTCACTACCATTACCTTTGTCAGGAACTGCCTGAATGGTGCCTTTTTTTAAAGAATTGCTGTGTATGAAAGTATTTTCTTGCCTTGAAGCTTCAGTATTTCTGTTTTCTTGAGGAAATTGGGATAATTCCTTTTATCTGCTTTTTTAATCAAAGTTTTATATTCCTGTGGATAAGCCTATTTCTGTCTGTTAGATAAACATCTTGGCATGGCCTGTGATTTTTATTCATCACACTAAGTGGAGAATGTTCGTTACAATCACACAGAGGAGATGGCCAAGTGCTGTGTGGCTGAACCTCAGTGGCTGTACAAGTACCAGTTTGCATGCTTGAATTGCAGAATTGATGCTTTTTGAAAACTCATGTGCATTTTAGAAGTGCTAGTTAGGAAAGGATGGCCATTCTGTCCCCTTTCTAAATGTGGTTCCAGTGTCACAGCAAGATATTATTTTTTTAAGTGCCAGAGTTCCCCAAGACTTTCCCTTTTCAGCTTCATTTAAGTTTCTGAGCTGAGACTTACAGCTGCTCTGTGTGCTCAGGTGACTGCCAGGGCATGTTTTGTGTGAAAGCATGGAGAAATGGCACATGTAGGAATGGTTTTGCCCTAAATGGTTTTTCTAGGGTACTAGTTTACTACTATAATAACCATTTTTAGTAACCATTTCTAGTGATAACCATTTTTAGTAAACAAATAACAAGATTATTTGTTACATGGCCCATTTAGTCAGGTTTAAAGCACAAGTGTATTCTAGATAAGTCAAAAATGACACTAAATTAGCACAGTAAAAATAATATAAAAGTGACCTCCCACATACTCACATGGCCAAATATTAGAGGTTGGGAGGAAATTGCTGTAGTTCATTACTAAGTGGCATAAAAGTACAGAGCAAGTGGATGAGAAATGTCATATTAGCATAGTTGTTTTTCAAGTGTTAGTGTTAACAAAGCTCTTTTGACAAAGTCTGTAATACATAATTTTTCTTACAAAAGAAATCAGAGTTGAAACTGCATCTTTAATGGCCAAGGGATTTTGTTAGCATATTAATCTGACTGGTGGGCAGACTTTGTCCCCTTGAGAAGGCCGTCCTAAGATAGCCTTCACCATCTGGGTGGATGCAAGACCAGGGAATGCCTGCCCTTGGCAAAGCTGAAAGAAATGATTTTCAGATGCTTTTTGTAGGAGGACTTCTTTCATTTGCAGCTGATGCTTAAATAGCCCAACACTTGGTCTCATCTGACTATGAAACTTTTGTCAAAGCTCAAAAGAGGCTTGGTAAAGTTACAGGCATAAAAAATGCTTGAATGATTCAGCCACCTCTTTGTGAACGTTGTCTTCCCATTCCCAAAGAAATCTCATCTCTCTTGTACATCACTCCACCAGGGAACCTTGGGTCTGTATGGCCAGGATATTTTTTCTTGTTGTCTCCCTGCAATAAAAGCAGCAATCCTCCTGCTGGTAGAAAGGAAAGGTCAAGGTACTTGTAGGAATTCCCACTAGAATGTATAAAACAGAGCAAACACTCATCTAAGGGCTCTTGGGGAGGAAGCAAACTTCAAATTCCAAGTCTTGAAGTTTTTATTATTGTACAGAAGGCATGTGAACCATAAATTCTGTGGGTTGAAACAATGGGGGGAAAAGCCACCTGTAGGAGACACGAGGGGAAAAGAAAAAGGAAAAAAATCTTGTGGAAGCCTGTTACTTGTAAAAGTTTCAAAAGTGTTGTGGAAGACTTTATGGAATGTGGGCACTGGTAATTAAAATCAGGAGGATTAAGAAGTACAAGGCTGTCTACTGTCAGAGCAGCCTGAGCTGTGTACAAACTGGTTTTCTGGGAAATAGGCTTTAAACTGGGAGCTCTTGAGCTGTGCTCCATAACACATCACAGAGTAACCCCTGTAACAGCTGTAAAACGACAGAAAAGAAACAGTGTGGTATAAAGTGGAGTCAAAAGCAAGAGATACATTTTAAATGTTAGGTGTACTTGGATGTGAAAATCACTATGGCAGCAGGGTGAGTAGCAGCTGTTTATTGCTTGCCTCAGACCCAGCCTATGTTTTTCAATTTAGGGCTGTTGCAAGTGCCAGCTGATGCCCTCAGTCCACTGGTAATTCTTAGTCCCTTTGGCTTAGATCTGAAACCCAGCTGGGGTTTCAGGAGTGCCTGTGTCCATCCCCACTGCTGTCCTGAGCCTTCACAGGGCCCGTGGTGCATCTCACTGATGTGCAGTGTACTCCAGTCACATTCGTGTGGGGAAGGAAGGACTGGATTCTGTTCTCCAAAGAGTTTTATTGAACATTACTAAAATATGTGGTTTAGACGAACAAGCAATGTTAGGTTAGATTCTATTAATTATTTCTCTCAAGATCCATTTAGGGATGCAACTCCTGCAGTTTCAGTTGTTTTCATCATGCCTTAGGCAATACCATAAACATAATGCTCATGTTTACTAATTTATTTCATAATTAAAAAATGGGAAGGACAAAGTACAAAACCAACTCAGTGTATCTGAGTTGCAATTTCCTTCTGTCCACCAAAATTCTTCCCAAAGATTACGTGTTTGCCTCTGGGAGGCAATCCACTTTGTGGATTGGACTGGGAAAGGTGAGGGAGGATCATGGTAGGATTTGATTCCAAGCTGCACTACTGCTCTGAATGGTGATGACAATGTGAATAAGGTGACCACAGTCATGAGAACGTGGCCACAGCAGAATGTTGAAGGTAGGGGAGGAGATCTGCCAGGAGTCTGTAAACCAGCTCACAAAGAGGCAGATGTAATTCTTAGTTCTGTGAAACAGATGGATTTACTCAGTTACTTTAAGAAATCTCTTCAAGGCACCGTCTTGTGGCAGGTGAAATTAATGCGTATGAATGTTCTTTATTAAAAATAAATGCATCTCTTTGTAAATCTATCTTTTGCTTTAACAAAGCAAAGATGAAGTCCAAGCATTCAGACATGTTTAGACAAGTATTATCTCCCCTGGGAAGTGCTGTCCCAGTGAATTGGATTGAAAGAGAAGTGCTGTGCTGGGATTTTGGTATTTGTTGTACCATATGGGGCACCTTTACATGTTCTTTGTCTTCTTGGTATGCATGAACTTAATTTGAGACATTTGTTGCTTGCTTCCTGGAGAAACTGCAGTTACCTTTGTTCCTGATTTGCTGTTAGAAGTGCCATCTTTAGGGCTGGTGAGGAGTTAGCAGCACTGTGGTCACCAATAGCAGGTGGAGGTCAGGCTGTGTGTGAGCAGGTGACACACTGACAGCCCTGGGAGGTGCTGCCCAGCAGCTCTAAGGCTCCAACAGTGAATCTGAGCAGATACCTCCCAGGGTGGGAGCTGAGGAACCAGCCAGGGCCTCAGGGTTCCCCCAAGTGAGCTGGGTTTCAGCATCTGTGAGGGAATCTAGCAATTTATGGAGTTTAAAGTTTTAGCACTTTCAGGTATCTCAGCAAATGAACTGAATGTTCCTGTTGTTCTGATGGGTTTTGTCTGGAGCTTTAATAAATTGTGAGGTGAAATTCTGTTTGGACTGGGTCCAGGCACGCTAACTTTTTGTACAAGTAGTTGGGTTTAAAAGTAATTTGAAACTTCTTTGGGAGACCTTGCACTTCATCTGTGTTCTCAGCAGTTCTCAGAGGAGAAACTGTGCATGGTCACCAGTGTTCCATATTTAAATGCCATAGATCACAGTATTATATTCCTGAATTGTACTGATATGGCAAAGTATCTTGTGATTTTATAAAATTATATTTGAATGAAAATATATGAAAACCATCAGCCTGACAAACTTCCTACCTATTCAAGGAATTTACAAAGAGTCCATGTATTGCCTTTCCTGGCAATAATTTTTGTTTGTTGTGTATAAAAGCTGAAGACCATTCATAGGAGGAGAATTTTTCCAATAATCAGTTACTTAAACTGAAAATGGAAGCATTTTTTAATAAAGAAGAAAGCGAAACAGTGTGCATTTCCATTTTTGAAATGAAGAATAGATTATAAACACAGAAACTGTATAGGTGTTTAACTCTTACAGGGAACTGGAACTTAATTATCTTCACAGTCTGGGCCTTAAAAATTGTAATTTCTTTACTATCATAAACAGTTCACCCAAAACTGTGATTAAAGGCTTAGGGAATGTGTAGTTAACTCATAAAAATATGTACATAAATTTTGCTGATTAATTGGACTGTAAAGCACATCCTTATTTATTATTACAAATGAAACTCTAATGTAGTTCATGCAAAGTCTTAAATGAGTGCCATTCTTTTTCATTAGGTAGCTCTTTAAAATCAATAATGTTTTCTTTAAGAGAACGCTTTGGCTGTTACTAATTTAAATCTCATTAACTTTTGCCTTTTTTTTTTTTCCTAAGGTTCAATTGGAGCTACATTTTTCATTTAGATTTAGAGCTGCAGGCTATATGTAATTCCATTTAAAAACCCAAGGTAGACAGGAATAATGTTGGGGTAACAGCAATTTAGAGAAGCAAAAATTCAGAATATTTAGCATGCAGCCTACAGTTATCATTTAGCAGTAAATGGTTTCCCCAGCACAAAGTTTGGGGATGCATGGGCGTTTGAGAAATCCATTCCTAATTAATTTAGAGTTTGCAAAACCGGGTCGAAAGTCACTCTTCTTGCATTGTATTCCTGTAACCTGAGTCCCCTTTGTCCAGGCCTGCGTTTGCACGTCTGTTGGTCTGGGTCTGGTGGAGCACTGCTGTCATCCCTCACATCCTTCATGTTATCTCTGCTCTCTGGAGTGCCAAGACTATTTTTAAATATATGCAAATAGAAGCAAAGAAGTGCAGGGTCCGTGATTCCTGCTGAGCAGATCTGTCTCTTCTAACAGGAGAAGCCATTCAATAGCAGTTGGCCTATTAGTGGTGCTTTTTGTTAGCTAAAGTTCGTAGCTCGTTAATGAGGTTGTATTTGCTTATCGTTCTTACTGAAGACACACTAATCAGTCCCAGGGAAGAGGGGAAAAAAATCCAACTCTCATGATTTTGATGACATACTTTGGAATATTTAGTATTAAACACTAACAAAGAAATTGCATTGTAAAGGTTTATGCAGCCCTAGGCAGTCTGGAGAGAAAGCTTAGTACAGCTTTTCAAAACAGTGGTTGGCTAGAAGGGTTCTGGCACCATGTTATTCACTGCATATCAAAATTAACACATTACAAGCAGTGGTTATTTTCAATTATATAAAAGCAGATGAGTCTTTGGAGAGATTAAAATGAGATTTGTTATGGCTTAGGAGAATTCTTAAAATTGACAATTTGACACAGCATGATTTCAGATTACGTGAAATCTGGCATGAGGATATTTATATTTCTGTTTGCAAAGATTTTGTTCAAAGTCATCATGATGGAAATATTTACAATGAAGATATAATAATGTCTTTAATATGCAAATCATTCTAATTGCACTTCTTGCACTGTCAACCTCACAGTGAAATATCATTTATTTCACAAGTGACACATGAAAAAATATGATTGCATTTGTGATAGTCTTATTTTTAACAGAAATACAACAGGCAGTCTTTATCTTTGGAGAAGTCCTCTTTATCAGCCGTTCCCTTAACACAGTTTGCATGACGCCTGCATCTCTATTTCTGATTCATATGCCTGCTTCTAACAGAGCCTCCCTCTGTTTTACTCTTCTTCCCCTCTCACAAAGAGGGTTTGCTGGAGGGACGTGCTCCCAGGAGTGTCGGCCCCGGTGCCACAGGATGCAGGAGTTGTGTGGGGTGCACTGATCTCCGTGGGAGCTGGATGCCATCCACACCTCTGAGGCTGGCCCCTGTATCTTGTGGAAACAGGAATGATTTGTTGCCATTAAATTCTGCTTTAACCTTGATAAGAACAGATTCAAAGTGCTTTTTTTTTTGGTGCCCCAGTAACACGTGTTAGTCTGTCAGACACCTCTCACTTCACTTCCCTGTCTGTACCCAAAATCCCTACCCTGAGGTCACATGCCTTCTGTGTGCTTTTTCCTCTCCAGCTGGGAACAGTCATTTTCCTCTTCCTTCAGACGCAGAGCTGGACAGATGACAGTTCTGTCATCTCAACTGAAAAATCTGTCATTGTGAGCTGAAAAAAATAATACAGTTAAAACAATAATAAAATTGGGTTGAACTAAATAGAGCATTTTTAATTGGGAATGCATCCACTCACAACACTGTGTGTCATAATTAATCCTCCCTCCCATCTCCAGCTTCCCTACTGGGAAACTTCCCCACTATTTGCTGAATTCTACTTGGATTTAGCAGGGGCAGTGAGAGAAGGACCAGGGACCAGCAGGCAAGAGAGCCCCAGCTCTGATGTGAGGGACAGGAACCCTCCAAGAGGAGCAGGGACAGCCTGCCTGCCCTGAGCAGGGATGGGAGTCCCCCAGGCACTGAGCATTTGCAGCCCTTCAAACTTATTGAGATAGCTTCAGCCAGACTTGGAAATGAACCCCTTCTCCATGAAGAAGATGGATGGAAAAACGAGGGATACAGCTTTGCATTTCTGTCTTGTCTTCCCTAATCACTGTGAATTATTTTTCTGTTTAAGAATTGACATACTGATTTTCCATGTTTCAAAGGAGGATTTCTTAAGTGGAAAATGTAGTGGTTTTCTTTGGGGTGATCCTTACAGTGGCCACTCCAGGTGTAGTCGCCTCTGTGCTTTGCTGTATTAATAATTTTAAAATATTAATAAGACAATTTTCTTCAAGCTGTCATGGCAGTCAATTCCCAGGGCTGGGACAGGAAAGGATGGAAGGCGGGTTAAGGATAAGAAGGAGAAGAAACTGGGAGTGAGAGAGCAAATGAGCAGGCTGCACATTGCTGACTGAGTATTGGGTAACCAATGGAGAGACATCAATTAAACATGTTGCTCCAGTTATGCAATTTTTCTGGTTTATCAGTAGCTCTGGTGGAGGCTTTTACGATGAGTTTCAGAGGTGCCTTTTATGGTTTCGCTGTGATGATTTAATAACGATGTGCTGATGGATTAGGGGGCTGCAGGGCAGTGTCCCACCTGGAGGACCTGTTGTCATCCAAAGAAAGGCCTGAGGTGCCAAGAGCTCTCCAGCTACCCTCCCATATTCTCAACTCCCACCTTTGTTCAGCCTCAGCCCTGGAGCTCAAACATCTCCATCTTCCCATCCCTTTTCCGTGGAACAGGCAGCAGCTGCATGTTCTGCAGAGAGTCAGGGCCATTGAGGATGACGGGAGGCCCATGAATAAAACACAGACTTGTTTGTTTTGTGCCATTCTGAGCAAATGATGTATTAGTAATGAAGTATTTGCAGTTTGTTACTTTTGTTTACTAATAAATGAAATCTTCCTGCTGCCAGTTTTGTTTCTGGCTCCTGAAGTTACAGGGAAGTGTGAGGATAAGGCTGTAAACTGGGCTGGTTTGGGGTTGATCCAGTTTGTGGTGATTCTCATTTAAAGATAGTCACTGCTTTGTGTCAGCTTGAAGCAGGGCCAGTTTTTGGGAGGTTTCAGTCAGTGCTGCCTCTGCTCTGTCCCTCCTGAGAAAAGACTTTGGAAAATGATTTGAAAGAGGATGAAGTCCTTAGGAACAGGACCATATAGGGAGCTGCAGTCCCAGTGATGGCAAAATGGCCCCTCTACCCGAATAAGGGATAATCACCAGGGCTGGGGCAAGGGAGGAGCGAGGTCTCAGAAATGGGAGCTTGAGAGGGGACTGAGAGGAGTCGTGGTACTGGTGGCCAGTCCTGCTCAGAGTCACCGCTCACAACTCATCTGGAAATGGGTGGGGATTTGGGGAACTGACAGGCCATGCTGGGGCTGTGAATGCAGTCCCTCCCAGGGCCTTTTTTTCAGAGCAGAAGGTGGATGTGGTCCCATCAACATGACCCTTGTTTTCTTTAACGGGAGGGGCTGCTGGTGGATGCAATGCTGCAGGATGCTGCAATTGGCAGCTTTCAGAAAGTGGATATGTAAATGAAAGGGTGTTCCTAAGCCAATGTGCAATGCTCTGTTCCAGAGCACAGCACTGCATTGCCACTTTACCTAGAGAGACACTTCTGTAGCACAGGTAGCTCTTGTAATGGCTCATTTTTCAATCATCCTTCATTTTTCTTTCTTACATGTAATTATAATGGCTTGCAATTAGGATAACCCTGTTTGTTTATTTTAAATAAAAGCAAGTCTTAAGAACAATGTTTACTGTTAAAAAATATCTCATTTTGAAAGCATTTCATAATCCATCACTTAAAGACATTTTAATCAAATAACCCACTATCACTTCTATTCATAACTATCCTATAAAAGCAAATGCTCTTTTGATTTGTGAATGTTCATTTTACTGAAATGGAATCTAGTGTGTTCTGCCATCAGAAGGGTTTCCTATTTAAATTCTGCTGCATATGTGCAGATAATGAATTAAAATGAAAGAAGGAATTACAACCCAGGTTAGAGTGTGGGTCACAACCTTTTCAAACACAGGTCCTCCTGTCATGTAAGTGGAAATGGTAATTGGCTCACTGCAGCTGAAATTATCTGTGCCAGATAATAGGAAGAATGGTGCAGCAATTGTAAAATGGCAAGTGTGTCTAGATATCCAAAGGTAAATGTGTAGAATCAAAGCAAATGACCAAAGCTAGTTATTTGTTGCAAGTAAATTAGATGAACTTGACTTGTTCCCTTCTATTCATGTGCATGTCCTGATTGAAAACTGGACATTCTGTCTTCTTTTTTTTTTTTAACATTGCTATGTGTTCATCCAGTACTTTACAGATAGCCAAGCCCCCAAACATTCATTTTACCCAGTATGTTTATGGTGGGGAATCAGTTTTGTAAAGCATTTGGTATTCCTCTGATGGATTGACTGCATCTTTGCAAGCTAGAAAAGAAATGATTAATGAGTGGGATAGTGCAGGTGTGCACTCAGATCTGGGTATTTGTGAGAAAGGCTCCCTTTATGTGTCTGTGAATTGTGAAGGGCTGTGTTGGTGGTAGCACAAACCATAGGGTCAGGTGGTTTGGAAGAGACCCCTGGAGGTCTGGAGTCTGGCTCTGCTCCGAGGCCTGGGATGAAGGCACAGTTGGCTGTGAGGGACAGGCAGGAGCATTGGTCCAGCTGCCCATGGTAAATGGGGAATTTGGGTTACCAGAAATATCCCTGCTGAGGTGTCTCAGTGAATGATTGCTTAAACCTTGCACAAACACCATGGAGATCATCCCCAGGAATAACTCAGTCCTGCTTTCCTCTGGTGGTGGGCTCTTTTGGTAGTCTCCTTGCTCTTTTTTTCTGTGGAGCTCTTTTCCTCTGCCACAGGTGAGGTGTGATAGGAGCTCTTAGAGCAGACCTGTGTCTGTCAAGGATTCCCTGCAGATTCTACAAGGATTCTACAGACAGCAGAAGAAATGAATTTAGCCCTGTGTATTCAACAGGGAGTCCATATTCCTAACTTAATCCAAATTCAAGAGGACTGTGCCCTCAGAGCAGATAATCCAATTCAAAATGTCCACATACTTGAAAAACAGATGCAAGAGAAAATAATCTTGTGTATGTACACCAGTTATTCTGCCCCACAGGAGCTACCAAGTTAATAGAGGTTCATTCTCTTTAAAATTAAAGTGTTATTATTCACAATTCTTTCCTATAACTCCCTTTGGGAATAACAAGCAGTGGATATAGAGTTTTCTAATTGTGTGATTACTTGAGACTGCAACTGCCTGCTCTGGGAGTTAGTTTTCATTTACTTTTACCTTCAGTAACTTTATTCAAAGGAACTAATGAAAAGAGACTCATCAATTATTGAAATGAATTCAGCTTTGTTCCTAAAGTTTGCATGGTGCTAAAGACATGAAAACAGAACTCTGTGAAATTTCAGGTGGTTAATGTGGTTGGCTGGTGAATACTGAAACTGTCTTGGAGAGTGTCCTTAAAGAGCTCATGTGCAGTGAACAGCACTTAAAATATTAAATGCATATACCTTCAGATATAAAGTGTGTCTTCAGTGTGTTGCTCCTTACCTGAAATTGTGTTAGGATAAAACTTTTATTTATAGATGCAAAGAAATATTTTCAGTCTGTTTTACTTGTTATTGGTGTCAGTTACTGTTCTCCTTTAGAACCTGATTCTTCTTTCTGTCTCCTTTGTCTGATATAGCTCTGTTCGCCAAAGAAGTATCAGAGATGCTGGGAAATCTCTCTTTGAGCTTTTCCTTCATTCATTAAATCCCTCAGGAATCCAAAGAGCTAACAAAAATGGTAACATACACTATGCAACATGTTAGAAAAAATTACTTTTTTCCCCTTTTTGAAGCTTGGGAAAGGGAAGTATTTTTGTTTACTAGATTTTGTGGAAAAGAAAAAACAACATCTTCAGATGGGTTTCAGAGTTGGATAAAAACTCATTTAAAGTCTTGGAGTTCATACCTGTGTTTGCACTGACTTTTCGGTTGTCCAAGTTGCTCATTTGTGGAATTTAAATTTTAGGATTTAAGCAGGAAAGCTTTCTACTTCAGTTCAAGAAGCAGATGTAACATCTGATCTGACCATTTCAGTCTAGAGCAACATACTTTCCTTGCTCAAGATAATGTTCCCATGCTAGTTGGTGCTAATTTAATCATGTTATTTCATGGCTGACTTTGAAGAAATAGGTATTAATTTATAGATCCTCGAAGAAAAGTTTAGTGTTTGGATACTTTGCTCGCTGCAGACCCACTTGGCTTTACTGCCTTGGGGCAAAGAGGGAGGCTGGGCAGAGGTAGGAGATTTGTCAATAACCTTTCCTACAGCTCTTCCAGATCTGCTGCTCCACTCCAGGGGGGGAACTGGAGAGGGAAGAGTGGGGGTCAGGCAGTGCTGGGGGGGGCTGAGAAGTCAGGAGAGGCTGGGGTACATGCCTTGAACCCATGGCTGGGACTTCACAAAATACATGAAAGCATGAAGCCCTGAAATATGATTTTTTTATCGTTCATGTCCTGGCTCTACTGCTGTTGATTTTCAAGGTGCCTTTTACATTGTTTTCTAACATGGTGACAGCTGCAGAGAATGAAGGCATTACACTGAATATTTTAAACCAAACCACTTTTATAAGTTCCAATTTCTGTACTGTTTACTTCAACACAGGCTCTTTAAAAACCTGCCAAATATTGAAGTGATTAGGAGATCAAGGTCACCAAATACTCATTTTTAGGGTAAATATGCTGCATTTTAACGAGTTGCTTTAGTGCCCTCTCCCTCTCTTTCTCTGTGCTCAGCAGAGGGATCAGCTCAACGCAAAGAGCACAGCTTTGGAAGGGCACTTCAGGTTCCATCTGTCTCTGGGAACATCTGACTTGGAAGAGGTAGCAAAGAATAAGATGAGAACAGAGATTTCCTTTCCATCAGAGAATGTGTCTCAGACCTCCCTGTCTCCAGCAAAATCTTAACCTGCCAGCTGTGATTTGCTCTTCTCTCCATCACCAAGTGTTCCAGAAAACCCCTGTGATAAGGTGCCACCTGAAAAGCTGGCTCTGACAAGTGCTACAGCCCCTGTCCAGTCACTTCTACTGACACTGCTGCAGCATTTTCATTTTTCAAGTATAATTTCTAAGCCTTGACCTCATTAATATGCCATCGCTCCTGGAAGCTGAGACTTTGTTCAGGGTTTTTTCTCTCCCTAGAGAACTTTGGTGATCTACCAGTATGTTCTTTCTTTTGCATTTTCAATACAAGGCTAAAATGCTCCTGGCTCCATATGCCTACGTAATTCAGGGCAGAGCAATCTGTGGTTATTTGAACCTCTGGCAATATATATTTACAGTGACTTTGTCCTCAAAGGAAATGATGAGTGTTCGGCTGGAATATTTGACATTTGAGTTGGGTTGTTTAGCTGTGGATCATAAGAAAGGATGGTCAAAAAAGGGAAGCATACACAAGTCTTAAAAACCTTTCAGTCCATCCTACAGAAATTTGAAGCTTTGATCAAAATTAGGAAAAAAGGTAGTGTATAAGGATGTTTAAATGCATTTTTCCTTATTTTTAGCTCAGATTTGGAGAAACATTTGCATGTTGCTAAATTTAATGACAATTTTTTGCAATCATTATTTGACTTAGGAATTTTGGAATATTTGCACTCTTATATGCCTTGAAAGTCCCAAACGTTTTCACCAGTAAGTTCAAGTAGTCTAATTCTTGCTGGAAAATATTCAGAAAATAGATCAGAGTAGAGAAACTACAAAGTCTGGGGTGATCCTATTCTTAGATACTGTGTTTCTACAGGAAAATAATCTTGGTTTATTGCTGAAACAAGCTGTTACTGTCATAGAAATGAATTAGTAAGAGTTGTTGAAAGGGTTGTAGGAGAAGCATGGCAAAATTCACCCATCTAGAACCATGATAAACTTGTTTTTTCTCAAGATTGTTGTTTTCTAAGTGTTCTTATCTCCAACATACATTTTTTGTTTTTGTGTCCCTCAGGGGAAAACTACTTGAATTTTTTCTAAAACACACTTTAAAATACGGACATAGAGTCAAAACCTAGAATCTGCTTGATTCCAAGGAGGGTAAAACTTGCAGCAAAGAGACATGAGAGACACTTTATCTGAACCTCCTCTCCTCCCTGCCTGCTCTTTGCAAATGCTCCTCTGCTGCTGGACAAGGCCACCCTCCACTCCCTCCTGGAGTATTGCCAGCATGGGCTTCTCCTTCTCCCCTGTAAAGCCAGGTAACTTGCTCTTCATGTCAGAGGTACCAGCTCAGATGTCTCTCAGTAGAGTGAATTTTTATTAACAGTTATGAGAGTGTCCTTTCATCATCCAGTTTGGTCAGTCAGCTAAGATGAGGGAGCTCCACACGCACAGATCTCAGCCTGCTTTGGAAGTAACATCCGTGATTTTGAGCAGTGCACAAAGGGGTCAAGAGAGTGTGTTCTTTGCAATGTGTGCTCTGACCAGCAGACGTGTCTCTGAGCATTGGAGTGTTTGAAGAACGCTCAGAAGGGTGTGGTGGTTGCTGTCAGTTTTCAGGCAGCTCAGGTCCCCAACAGCTCATGGTGTGAGGAGCAGGGAAGGGCTCTGGGAGGTGACAGGGCACACACACTGGGCTGTGCTGATGTTCAGGTCTCACATGGCAGTGCCAGGCTGTGATGAGAAGCTGGCAGAGGTCTGCAATCACTGCAGCAGCCAAAAACCCAGAGATGTGAAACCAATTACATATGGCGAGGCCGATCCAACACCCTGACCCTTGAGACAGCCACGTCCAGCCAAAGCTGCTAAAGGCTTTACTGTGTGTGCTCAAATGCAGGGTGTGTTCCCTTTTCCCCAGAATCAAGATCTGAAAATACCAAGTTGCCAAAAATTCATCGGCTGTAACTGATTTCTCACCTTTAAGACTCTAAAAAATTTGCATCTCTCTTTGGACATTCTTAATGGAGTGCATCTATCATTGCTACGTGTCGGCAAACCCCGAGCATGATGGATATCAGTTCCTGGACTCTGCTGTTATACAGTAATATATACATAAAAATATAACTCTTGTGTTAGAGGAATGGTGGTTTTATTTCTGACTGTGTACCTACAGTCACAAGCATCGCCTGCTTTGCAGAGCAATAAATTGAATACATTAGGTAGTGTATTATTTTTTTAATGATTTATTTGTAGATGATTTCAATTTAAAATGAGATTTTCAGGTAACAAGGTAGGCAAACATGTTTAACAATGCCATGATATAAATTGCTGTAGGTGACAGATCCCTATAAAAATTATAACAGGCAGATGCGCAATGCAAAAAATTATTCATGTGACAGCAATCAGAAAGACAAATTACTTAGAGACGATGTACACGCTCCTCTATAATTGCTTATAAATTATTATGGTTCGTGTTAAAATGCATCTAGACTCCCTAGACAACTAGATTTATTTTAAAAAAGAGTAATGGGAAATTGCCAGGAAATGTTGAGGAAGAAGATGCAGTATGTGCTTTGGGTGATTGCTAACATAAAAGTACAGTAACTTATTGTCAGCCAACTTAATCCATAATTTCCTTAATAGTTTTGTAACCTTCATTTTCAATTCACTCTCTGCTCAGGTTGCAGTAGCCTGGATGTGTAACTGGGATGGGCCCAGTGGGGCTGCACAGTGGTTCACTGCTGCTATGTTTCCCAGCCCATGGAGGACACAATGGGATGCTCTCCTGTACCCATGCAGGAGAGAGCACTTGTGAGCACTTTCATGTTCTGTGCAGTAGGGCTGAATTTAGTCAGCTGAGGTAGAAGTTATGCTAAGGGGATGGGGAAGATTGACAGATAGATGGGAGAACCACTTTTTCTTAGAAACCTGGGATAAAAATGGGACAATGTTTTCCATATTCTCTTAGTGTTCCAAATTTAAAAAATGAGAAAAAGAAAAAGTTACGTCTTGAAAGTGTGTTAAGTACATCCACAATAGACAGGATTTAATTTGAATGAGCTTTCAGTCAGGCACTTACCAGGTGATTATAGGGTACCAGAGAAAAGGTGTATATACATTTATTTTATAATAAGTGCCTCTCTAATGCTATTATTTTTCTCACCAACCTGATTATATTACATATTGAGAGCCAGCCCAACAAAAATGACAGCAAACTTTGTTCTGGATAATGGAGGGCTGAACTCCACCTAAGCAGCTCCAGTCATTTGTAATGACAGCTTAGAGAATACTCCAAACGAATCTAACAATGCTCACGCTCCAGTGACTGACAGCACGGCAAGAGGAAAAATTCCAGTTTCCATGTGATTGCAGGGAGCCTGACCTAGATTTTAGCCTCTACAGCTTCAGAAGAGGAAACATTCTTGACTGTGTATTTAACAAGAAAAAAAGAGCAAGGGGAGAAAGTCGTCTCCTGTTTGATTAGTCTTTCTTCAATAATTAAGATTTAGTCAAGGCACTCCATGAGACTTCTCCCCTCTGCAGATGTCATCAACACTATAATGACTGGTTGCTCCATTCCCTGTGTGCTCTTCTCTCTGTAATTACCCCCTCCTGGCCTGCTGCAGGGAGAACTGTCACAGGGGAGCAGCTGGGGCAGACAGAGCCACGGGCAGCAGTAGCCTGCCTGCACCTTCCCCCTCCACCCCACTCCCTGTTGGGGTCAGCCTCCTGTGGGCTGCTCAAATTCCTTCATTCAGATATTGTTAATAAGGAAAAAAAAATCTCTAGTGTAAATTTCCTTTTCTTTCTTTTCTTCCTTGGGATGCAGGTGTTATGCTGGGCTCAGGTCAGCCTGTCCAGTGCCCCACTGGAGCACTGGCAGTGGCCAACAGAGCACTGGCCACTGGCCCCACCATTGTGTTGTCCTTTTGGGCAGTTGGAGAGACCTGGTGACCTGGTTGTAAACTACCTTTCAAATGCCTTTCATCTGTTCCACTGTGCTTCCTATACTTTGACAGCTCAAATTCTGAAATTAGAATAGTAGAGAAGTGCACATGAGAAGGGAAAAGAAAATTTCAAATTAAAGTGGAAGACAAGGCAGATTAAATGACACTGAGGGATGCTTAGTGTTCACTTGAGCTGTGCTGTGACAAGTTGTTTGGTGTGGATATGGGAGAAATTTCATTGAAAGCAGGTTATTTTCAGCTTTCAAATTTGGATTTCCATATTGGGTCAGTACCTAACTACAGAACTCCTACTAATTGTGAGTCTGCTCTGTGAAATAAATGAAAGCCTGGCACTGCTGTTCTTGATCCACAAGCTTTCCATGTGTGTCTCGTTAGTTATTCTTTGGTGTGGTTTAAGTTTGGTGAACCAGCACAGGTTTGAAAGCTTTAGATGATGTGACAGGATTTGATTGACACAAGAGTGACAGAATTAATTAGATTGGCTGAATTAATTTGGATTTAAATTCCAGTTCTGGACACCTGTATTCATTTCAACTTATGGCCCTACTTAGACTTCTGTGACTTTGCTAAAGCACAGGAGAGAGGGTGCCTTTGAGAATAACTATGTGTCCTGGAGAACAAGGGATGAGCCATCTGGAGAGCTCAGCATTGCCTCTCACATCCCTTGCTGAGAGGAGGCAGCTGCGAGCTCTGCACTGTTCTTTAATTGTAAATCACACCAGCCTAATGAGCAGGACTTAAAAAAGCACAGAGCTTTTCTGAGGGAGCTCTGTATGGAGTACAATGATACCTGCTCAATATAAAAGCCCTGTCACCTATATAAAATAATTGATGGTGTCAGGACCAGACATTTAATGTAAAAGTGGATTGGATGGGGTTGTAGGACTGGGAGAACCAGGTTCTTTCTCCAGCTCTGCTGTGGGTTGCCCATGTCTATGCAGCAGCAACACAGAGAGAGGTCAGTGCAATGTTTCTTGGGGTCCTGGCAAGGGCGTGTTCAAGTTAAAATGTGCAGCTTTGGTCACGGTGAAGGATGTTACAGACCTGGAGGAGATGCACTGAGAGCAAATGCTTCAGAACAGGATTTTCAAATAATGATTATCCAAACTGGTCCTCTTGTGTGTGGCACTAAGTGTTAGAGGAAGGACACAGCGGAAGAAGAGAGGAAAAGGAACATCAGTAAATTGCTGCTGGCCTTTCAGTTGATGTCATTAACAGCAGCCGTTAAAAGCAATGAATTTTAATTCAAATCAGTAGGATGTTTTCAGGAAAATGAGAATGAAAATTGAAGTTAACTGGAACAGTGCATACATAACTTCAGGTGAAGTGTTTGGTTTGGGGGCTTTTTTGATGAAGAAAGAAGTCAGCTGGCACAACCAGCTGCTGCTTTTGCACCTGCCTGTGGGGTGGGGGGCAGGAACAGGAAACACCCTGGGGGTAAAGGTGTTCCATGATCTCCCTTCACCTGTCAAAACCGTCATGAGTAACATTTTGTGTAAGGGGCTTCACTTCCCTCCTGAGCTTATGTTATTTTTTTCTTTTTCCAAGTTTGTTTTGCAGCAAGATGTTACATGGAAGTTTATATATCAGAAAAGTATTAAAGTGGTCAGTGTCAACAAGTTTAAAATGTGGCTCATGTGATCACAGTAGACTTAAAGCTTGTTTACTGCAATGGGAAAATTAAAACCTTCCATTTGTCGTGGTTACTTTTGAATGATTAAAGCAAAACCTGAAAACTTAGTAGACATAATTTAAAGACTGTAAAAGTCACTAAAAGTAGGATCAGAACTGATATTCCAAGTACAGAAATTTTTGCTCACTACCTTTGTTTAGGAAATAAATTAAAAAATCACTTGATGACAGAATGCAATTGACAATGTGTGTGAAATGGAAGAGTGTATGAGGATATCCAACATCTATAGTTTGAGAATTGATACTGTAAATGCACAAGAGGCACCTTGAGAGTTACCTGATTGAATCTGAGGTACTGGATTAAGGGTAAAGATGTTCCATTTACTTGTAGTTTAATATGATCAATAAATTCTAAAAGCTACATGTTTAATCATGTCTATTAACTTTAGACATTGTGTTTGCCTTTTGATGATCTGCCTTTGAAATATTTTTCTTTTTTATTCTTGACTGATTTTCACACTTATAATTTTTCCAGCAATGAAAAAGATTGAATTAAAAGGTCTCTGATATGTGATATGTTGATATGTATGCATGTGCTAGGACTATATTATAACTAAGATAATAGTAATGGGAGAAAAAATTGTAGGGAGAAGAAATCTTTTATTAAACTGTCTGCTCTATGTTAATTTTAAAGTGAAGTATCAAGAAAACTGTTTCAAAAGTTTTTGCTGAACAGAACATCAAAAGATGTCCTTTTTCATTTGTATGACTCCTGTATTAAGTAGGATTGCATAGGCAGCATGTTATATTTGTATCCTGTTGTATATAATACAGACCTCTACAGTTTGAGTGGGCTGCAGGGAAAAAAGCCAACTATGTGGAACTGCCTTGAAAAGAAAATTAGAAATGTCACATCTGTTATTTGGGGATTTTTTTTGCATAACATAATAAACAGAGGTGGATGGAAAAGTTTTAAGGGATAAGATTGACATCAGATGCCAATGTACATCTTCCTCCAACAAGGAATTGGAGAATTCAGAACTGGTTTACAGAGGCAAGTAGTTAAGTGCAAACCATTTGGTTTATTTAATAAAGAATTAGTGTTTTGGGGATGAAAGTAATGATATTCTAAAGAAGTGGAATTGAGCAAGCTCAGTGTGCTCTATTTATTGCCTGCACAGTCACAGTCACATGTAATTAAAAAAGGTGTATGAAACCCCTTAGTTGCCAATAAATGCCTTAGGGTTTTCATATTACCCTAAAACAATTCAGCACATGCCAAAAGACATCTCTTTTAATGTACTGTATTGCATTTCCCAAGCTGCCTTTCACTATATTGAAAAATGTATCTGTGTCTAATATTTCTTTATTATTGTTTTGCTTTCAGTTGATGGTTGCATTGACTGGTCAGTGGATCTCAAGACATACATGGCTTTGGCAGGTGAACCAGTCCGAGTGAAATGTGCCCTTTTCTACAGCTATATCAGAACTAATTATAGCATGGCCCAAAGCACAGGTCTTAGGCTTATGTGGTACAAAAACAAAGGAGATTTAGAAGAACCCATTATATTTTCCGAAGTTAGGATGAGCAAGGATGAAGATTCCATATGGTTTCACTCGGTTGAGCTGCAAGACAGTGGTTTCTACACATGTGTTCTAAGGTGAGTATTGTGTTAAAGTCTAAATAAGAATATGGGGATTATTGGTTAATAATGTATGGAGTATTAGATATTGGTTAAAAAATCATTTTAGCTATTAGAATTAAGATATTCATCCAGTTAATACATATTTTTTTTTTATTCTCATAATTATAAATGTCACATAATGCTTTGTCTCAAAATTAATTTCCCTAGTAATTACAGTTACCTCCAGTAGCTATAATTAATGTGCTTTCACTTAATTACTTATTTTTTTAAGTACAACATTTGCAAATTCTCAATTTGCTATAAACCTTCAGAACCTGGTACTTCTTAAATCATGAAGTATTTTGTTTAAGTACTGTTCTGTTTCAAATCCCCTGAGTTATTAGAAAGTTACAGTTTGAATTATTCTAATGGGATTAGGCCATGTGGAGTTACAGTTCTGTCTGGTTTTGAAAAAATGTTTATTTTAATATACAATATCATAAATTTAATCAGACCCTGTTTGGTAAGGCACCAAAATGCATTTCTCAGAAGTATCTTGGAACTGTTGGATGAGCCTTAAATTAAACATGTGCTGGAGCTCGTGATTTCCATCATGTAGATGTTGATGTCATTTCTATGCCTAAAATGAGAAGATAAAAAAAAGAAAGACTTTTAAAGAATGAATGAATAAATATTTCTTAAATGATCCAGTTTTGAATTAAAAGGAGTTTACAGATACTTTGTATGATTTGGTTTTAAACAATTCAGTTTCAGATAACAAGTTTGCTTCATCCTTGTCTGCTGTTCCATACTGAAATTAGACATGAATTAAATGTTTCATGAATTAAATAACAAGTATTGCAGCAAATACCAGCACTGTTCAGAACCCAGAATTTGCTCTCCATCCATCTCTGCTGAGTCCTGCTGCCTCAGCTGCCTCAGGCCATTTTGATCCTGAGGAATGCTGCTGAAATCAAAGATTGTGGTGGTTTGTACTGGGCACCAATGTCCATTTTAAGTATTGGATATATCTGCCAAACTCAGCAGCTGGATTGTGCTGCAGCCTTTGGAATTATTCTTTTATCAGCTCCTCTGTCAGAGGTTGGGTGTGATGTGAAGGCCCTGATATTGAAATGTTACAGGAAGATGGTGATTTATATGTTTCAAGGGAGCTGTGCTTTTTTCATAAGAAGTCATTGTTGTGATAATCAAGTTACTAGTTTAATACTCTGAAACATTTTAATGCAAATCCTTTGTGAAAAATAAAGAATTGATCTTGGATCAAATTCTGGGACATACTTTTTTCCGGGAAATTTCAAAACTCTGCTCATTTACATGACAAAGTAGTTTTGGTAACAAATGGGCATGTTCTTGAATAATTCATAGCTTCTTCTCATTTTCAGCTAAAAACTATATGACATGATTATTGGAAGGCATTACACAGCAACAAGATCTTCCTTGTCAGTTATGCACTTTCCTTGCTTTGACTAGAATTTTCTTATAATTACAGATATTTTTGCCTTTTTCAGATTGTTATCAGAGTGCAGAATATGTGTAGTGGTTACAGATAAAAGACTATATTTCTTCCTTTACTGGATTAATTTTTTCTTCCAAAAGCGTGGTAATGTATCCTTGCTGTTATTGTTTATGAAACCATAGGAGGCTTAAAATAGCTGAGGATGTAGCAATAGTAATTGATTTTAATTTCATTAAAATTGAGCTAGATGTAATGTTCTGAAATGTGATCACACTTCTGTGGGAGACTATCCACACCATTAACTGTGTAATTTCAGCTTTATTAATCCATTTTTTTTGAGGGGGATAAGCAGATGTTTGCGTTTTAGTCATTAACCAGGATCACCTGCTTTATGAGAATTAAGAGGTCACAAATTAGAGCAGTAATTTTAGAATATGATTTTATTTTCTAGAAGCATTAACAATCTCTGTTACAAATGCCATCTTTTGTAGACTGAATTAGCAGAGACTGGTAGATAGGACTTGATGCAGTGGAAATGAAGAGGTGACTGTCTCCATCAGTGTGCAACACTGGGTTTAGGCTTGCATGCATAGCTGAGTCTTCCAGTTTGGTGGCTGAAAGAAAAAAATGGGTTTGATTCAAGATAAATTTAAAACTTTTTCTCAACAAAGAATTTTTCATTCAGATTCTTCAAGAGAAATTCAGAATCAATTCAATGCTAATGATGCCTTTCTAACCATTCACCAGGGATGTGTGAAGCCATAGTGCAACTCCCCAGGCTGTGCAAAGTGTGAAATCCCACATTTGCATGTTCCAGTGGCCAGGCTGTGCTGAGTTCCACAACTTGAAGTCTCTTGCCTTGGAACTGTTCTGTTATTTGTGCTTGTCTTTGCAAAAAGGTGCAAGGGAGTGAGAGGCTTAGATGTGGTGCTAAGGCCAAGTGGGATAAGGTGTCCTGATCCCAGAAGTTCATGGGTTGAAAGGAAGGACACAGTCTTGATCTGGGAAGGCAATAATGAGAGCTTTGTTAATTTACAATTTGTTACTTTTTTCCCAGTCAACACAAGATGACAGATAAGAAAACTGTATGGGGAAAATGTCAACTCTACTTTTCACTGAATTTCTTATTTGTTGAAGTGTTTCTTCTCGATTCTTAAGGGAAAAAAAGCAAACCTGTTTTTCAAAAAGCTGCGTTTTCTGGTTTGTCACGTGTGCTCATAGGATCCAGGCATGACTATCAGTGAAACAGTGTGAAGGAATTTTTCAGAAGCTGATTGAGAAGGGTGGGTATGTGCAGGTGAAGGATAGGCTGCTATGACACTGATTTGAAGATGGGTAAAAATTAAATGTGTCAGTGAATTCCTTCTTATACGGAATTGTCATTTCAATAATCATAATATCTGTTTTGTAAAAGAACCTGTAATACTGAATAAAATTAAGGAGTATTAGATCAGCCCTTATAAATGAGGTTGCTTCTCCAGACTGAAGAGATTTGATATCATAATTTAAATGTTGCCTCTCCTTTATTAACCAATTAAACATTATTCCATAGACAGGTGTGGAGGTGTGTGTATAACAGGAGGAAATTATTGTTGCATTAAAACCTACTCCCTTCTCACAATACATTTTGGCATTGATCTCACACTCAGATGCAAACTGAAGTGTGGTATTTTTCTCCAGAGTAAAGCATAGAAAAAGGTCTCGATTCTGCAAAGGCTTTTAGAAGAGTGCACAGTTGAGCTGTGTTAGCTAAGCCACGTGAATTCCATGGATCTTCTTTTCTTGGATGCCTTCTCTGTGTCAAATCAGGGATATTGCTGCTACATCCAAAAGGGATCCTAAGCAATGGATAGCTGTGTATTTCATTGCAGTTCCCAGGTAAATGCTGCGACTTTGCTATCATGGCTTTACTGCCCAGGGTGGAAATGCTGTGTTCTGGAGGTCTCCTTCCAGTACATACCCTGGATATGCCATTAATCTTCCAGCACCCAGCAATGCAGCTTTCAGATAAAGCTGTTGGCATTTCTGTTACGGAGGTTTGATGTTCTGGGATTTTTCTGGATTGTGGTTTCTTCACTGAAGGATTCAGAGATCACATCAAAACCAAACATGGAAATTACACTCCACCTAAATGCATAGGGTGGCCCTAAAATTTTGAGTATGTAGGACAGTCTTTAGCCAGATCATGATCTGCTTTTGCTCTCTGAACAAATACATCTGTTTTTCTGTGGTAAAAACACCTTTTTTAAAGACAGAACAAGAACTGGGCCAACTTAGATCATCCTCACCTGGTGAAAGAAGGAAGATGAGCTGGGGAAGAAATCTCAGCAAAATTTAGCATAAATTTGCCCTCACCTAGGGAATGCTCATGGAAATCTTCTTCTAACTAGGCTCAGCTCCAAAACAAACTGTAGTCAGCATTTAGAGAATAAAATCAGTAAGAGTAAAAACATAAGTACGTATTTGCTGTTAATTAACCATTGGTGAAATAAAATAACTTGATTCCCATAACTTGAATCAGGAGGGTAGAAAATCTGGGCCTCAAGAGGGTGCAGGGAAGGAAGAGGTAAAAATTTATGGTCACCAAACTGGCTAATGAAGCAAAGCCTTGATTTTTGTACAGGATGCAGAAAAACAATAGAGTGAGGGCCTTGAATGCCTATGGGAGAATAAGCTTGCAGATCTCTAATACCAGCATTTGATGCCAGAGAACTGCTGACAAACCGTGTTAGGAAATCTGTGTATCCTTTTTCCCTTGCTGTATCCCTGTGTGCACAGTTCTTAATGGAGACAAGTGTTGCTATGGACATGCACAGAGGAGTGGAGCCTGTGCTGAGCCATTGGTGAACTATTGAGATACCACTTTCTGAGCAGTAATAAAATAGAGCAATAGTAGATTTTAAGCCTTCTGGCTTCTGAATGTCTGTGGAGCGCATGACCAGCAAATCAAAATCAGATTTAGACAGCCTGGAGGAGCTGGCAGTAAAATCTGTGGCACAGCTTCTGTGCTCTCACTTCAGAGGGTGTTAGGCAGGGCTTAGGGGCTCGTTGCAACTGCCTACCTGGGCTGCAGAGAGCACCCATCAGCCCAGGAAAAGCTGCACCACTTCTCTTAGTGATGGAAGTCTGGCTTCTGAGCAGCATGAAAAGAGAGGTGTTTTTGGATCCAAAATGAAATGTTGGACTAAGTCATAAGGTGAAAATACGTAGGGGTACTGTCACTTTCTCTGCAGCCATCTCTTGTGGGTCTTACAATATGTGTTTTAATGCAGTTCTTCATTTTGTTGATGGCAATACAGAATGTTTCAGGTGCTCATGACAAAGGTGATTCTGTATCTCAAACCCTATTGGATACAGTGTTGTAATTCCAGTTCAGCCATAGAATATTGTCTGCCATATCAGTTACTGGCAAGAGCTTTTTTTCCTTGTAGACTTACCCTGAAAAGATCTAAAGATGATACTTCCTTGTGGGCTAGTGTCTTTAATTATTGGATATCCAAGAGGAGCACATCTAAGTAGCTGATGGATTGCATATCTCAGTTACCTCTCAGACTTGCACACTGGTAGGTGATCAGCTTTCCTGTACAGTCCCAGGCATGTCTGTAGAAGCAGCAGTGTCTCACATTTGGAGCATGTGGATTCAGCATGGCCCAGCCTTTCCAGGCTCTGTATGACACTAACATTAAATGCCACACATTAAAAGTGGGTGACATTTCCCACAATAAAATTGACTGATTCCGTATAAACAAAATCCCTGTGAGATATAGTATTCAATACTTGAATTCAGTGCTACAGCAGATACATTTTAAAGTCAGTATGATTCATGATAAAATAAATTTTTTTGAGGTTTTATCACTGAGATATAATGTTTTGGCATTATCAAAATGCAGGGGAAAGTGGAATCAGAATGCTTCTACATTTGTATCTAAAATTGTGTAGAAACTGATGGTGCTCCTGCAAATCATTTTGATGACATTGTCTTTATTGAGAGAAATCCATTCTATCTATTCTTTGCAGAAAAACAAAGATTTGTTTCTCTTCCCTGGTGATATGTATATTTCTGCTCACTCACCCTCCTCCTCTACAGCTTTAAAAGAGAAATTATTCATCCTCTGTCGCTCTGAAAAACAATGTTTACTGTTGATGAGAAGCTGCAAGAACAGTCAGGGCTTCAAGCAGAAATATCCATGTTGCTTTGTGGCTGGAGAGCATCCAGTGACTTCCCTGTTGCAGTGGCATGGACAAGAATGAGAACATTGTGTATCCTTCAGTTTTCCTCATAGTGAAGTCCCAGATTTAGATACTTTTAAAACGACTGACCTTACTTTGTAGCCTCTACAGGTTATCACAACAAAGCTCCCTGTGCTGCTGTGCCTCAGTAATGTTTCAGCTCACTGTCACTGGTTGCTCTGAAGTGCCTTCCCTGGTGGGCTTCAAACCTTGCCTAGAGGAGAAAAAGGATGCAGAGTGGAGGGGCTGCTTCCTCATGCAGTCAGACTTTGCTTGCAGGAGAGCTGCTGCTGAGATGTTTCAGCTCTCCCCAGCCATCTCCTCTCCAAAATGTCAGGGAGTTTCCATTTCCCTTCTGTTCTCCACGTAACAGTGACAGTGTGCTCAGCCAGGTGTCATTCCTGTTGGAATCCCCGTCAAACCAGCTGTGACTACAACACGTCAGTAGAAAATGTTGCCTGTCCCATGAGTGGACAGACAAATGGAGGGTTTCCTGAGGAAATCCATCATGCCCAAAGCACAAGATGACAGAACTACAGTAGGTAGTTAAACTGATATTTGGTAAGTGATACCAGAGGGAAATTTCTTCTTTTCTGGCCACCACTTTCAGGGAAGGCACAGCCAGGAGGACTCAGCTGCAGGACTCAAACAGTTCACATTGCAAGGACATTCACTTCATGATTCTTTCATTCCTTGTATACCCTGTGAGACAATAACTGATCTACTGGTTTTCCTGCTCAATTGCCCGTGTACAAACAGAGCAGGACCTACCTTTCAAAACTGCATCTGCAAAATAGGGCTTATGTGCAGAACGAAGGATGTGCTCCACAGGTTTTATTCCCCCAGGCAATAAAATCATTGAGGTTTAGCAATGCAGACAAGTCTGATGGGTGTCTTGAATGCAACTTTTGTTTTGTGTGCTAGGTGTCTAATAAAAAAACCCATAGAGGAGTAGATACACTAATCCACATGGTGTCTGCTTTGGAGGAAATAAAGGAGAATGTGTTCAGTGCTCTCAGAAACAGGGTATTGCAATTGCAAAATTATTGGAAGGGGATTTCTTAACACTGTCCTGGGAGCAGTTGTTCCTGTGCCTCAGATTTATGCCATTTGTAATGGGACTTTTCAGTAAGACAGTGGGATTTAACATTAATATCCAAGTTCTAATAGAAAAGTATTAGGAAATAAATGAAAAGGGCTTAGTCATTTGCAGTGGCAAACTTTAAAGCAACTTGCTGCCTTGTAATTCTTAAGGACAGGGAAGGAATTTTCCCTCAGAGCAAACCCAGCCAATTACAGGATTTCTTTTGCTGGAACAGGGTGTCTGAAGCTGACAGAGACCACATAGTTCATGAAATTAGGTGTGATATGCTGCAATAATTTGGTGTTCTTTTGGCTTCTGTATTTCTTCTCTGTTCTGTATTGTATCTTCATATATTCAATTTTAACGTTTAATGACTAATATCAGTGAAAAGTTTTTAAAAATCCCAAACCCCAAGGAACACTGTTGGCCTGTGTGATTCAGTTTAAATGTTGGGAGATTTTCTCTTTGTGTCTGTGTAGTCCCTGTTGGAGTGACTGACTGGTGATTTGCTTTTCAGTGTCACAATGCAGAGGTCATCAGGACCAGTGCATGTGTGTGAAAGCAACCAGAAAAGAAATACTCCTCCTGACCCTAACTATGTATGAATTAGCTGCCTGTCACTTATTGTTCTTCTTTCTTAAGACACAGTTCAGAAACATAATGCTAGAGATTAACCATGAATTTTCAAATCATGGCCTTGTTTTTGGCTGTTTTGCTGACTGTAGTAGGCACATCCTGACATTTTTATGTCACATTTACCTCTTAAAATGATGTCCAAATTAAATTTAAACTTGGAGCTAAGCTTTGGTGAGAGACCCAACTGTAAGATGCTCTACCCAAGTGCCGTATTCAAAGATCTTTTCTTCTTTGTCCCAGGATAAAGTACAAAAATTCTCTAAAGATGGCTAAACTCATAGTGAGGAGTACAGGTCTGGCTTTTAAGTGCCTCTGCTGAGAACTAAATTGTTGTCAGGTGATGTGAGGAGACATTCCTGGATATCTACTTTTCAAGCTGTCATTAATGTGAGCCTTTTAAAATTACCTTTCAGTGACTTTGCTCAGAAGTTTTTTTCTTTTGAATAGAGAGGGTATAGCCTTTCTTCACCGTAAAACATGGCCCTCTGGGACATCCAGTATGTTTTAGTCAAGCTCAAATTGTCTTTTTCTAGTGCGTCTTATTGTAGAGATTGGCTCTCTACAAAAAGGTCCATAAAGAATAAAAATTCTTGGTGAGTGGTGGGTTAGTTCCACAGAGATGCTTTTTCTGCTTGAAGGGAATGGGGCCTTGAATTGTATCTCTGTCTGGAGTCACCTCTTCCTCTGTTGGAAGAAGTAGAGATAATATAAGAGCGCTGGATTTGTAACATTGTGCTGGTTTAGCACTTAATTTCTGAGATCATACTTCCATGGTGTTATTTTCTTTTACTAGGGGAATCTTGAAGATATGTCAGATGCTAAAGGGAAGGTAGCGTGGCATTAGAATTTCTCCTCTTCAGGCGTAGGATTGGTATTAGAGTAACAGTTGTAACAGCAGCACGAAAGCAACAAACAGGAGGGTTTGGAGCAGTACCAGGGCAAGGTACCACACACAAACCACTGCACCCCTTGATCTTTGGTTCAGGGAGCAACTACAGCACTGTCAGCCTGTTGCTCTCTCGCGTGACAGATTTATAAGAATTAGAAATAAAAACAATCAAGGGGCTGTGATGTGTAACCTCGGGCCGCCATTTTACCCCATGGGCGCCACAGCGCCCCCTGCAGGCGCGGGGGAGTCCCGGCCCGGCGCCAGCAGCGCCCCCCGGCGGCTGCGGGCGGAACTGCAGCGCAGGGGAAGGCGCCGCCCGAGCGAAGGCGGCGCTGGGCTCTGCTGCTGCTCGGGGCTGCGGCCGCTGCTGCCGCTCGGGGCTGCGCTCGCCGGGCACGGACACGCTGCCCCCAGCGCCGCCTCGCACACCCACAGCTGCGAAGCTGCAACACCCCACAGGGAAGGGGTCACATTTTCCCTTCCAAGGGAGCTTCCCGCCTTCCTTGGCGGACACCTGTCCTTCAAACGGAGACACTGCTGTTGTTGCTCGAACTCAGAATGAGCAAAGATGAATGTACAGGTTGATCTATCCAGTCCTGCAGTCAGTGAGCCAATAAAAGTGTCATTAAAACAGCCAGAGTGTTCAGAGATATGGAGAGAGATCTAAGCCTGAGGTGTGCTGTTCCTTTGATAAATACACTTCCCAGCTTTTGGATCTAACACCGAAGTCTTAGAATGTAATAAAAAACTCAGTAAAATGAAAAAGGAATCTGTAAGGGGAAAAAACCTAGTGTGCAACCTCTTGTATAAATATGCAATTCAAAATTAGGTGGAGTTTTTCAATCTAGCAGATATAAAATTTTTAATCACATTTCTGCCTCCTTCCTCTTTGTAAGAAAATCAATAAATAGGGGTGGCTGGGGGAGATTCTGAGCATATTAGAGATGAACTTTTTCTACTCGATTCTTTTAACAAACCACCCTCACTTAGCAAAAACACAAAAGCAAAAAACCCGTTTTTTTTCCAAAGTTGTGAATATTTACTTTAATTTGAATTCAGCCTTAGGGCTGATTAATTGTCTTGAATCCAAAACAAGATGAAAAACAATTTAGGGACTGACACTCCAATTTCAAATGTCCTTATCCATTTCTTTATATCCTCTCTTTTTCCCTTTTGTCCTTGCTTCGAAGTCAAGCCAAACACAGTTTTGCTTGCTTTTGTTTTGAGACCTGTTAAACCCCCCTGGTTCTCTCTCTGGTTTCCTATTGGGTTCGAAGCTGGCTTCAGTTTGTGGTTCAGAGCCAGCTCCAGGTGGCCTGGGGATTACAGATGCCTTGCCACCAGAACAAAAGAAACTGCTTTGTGAACTCTGGCAAAGCTAAACCCTTCTTCCTATTTCCAGCTGAGAGAGTAGGCCCAGCGTGTAACTCTTCCCTTGAAACAGAGAATTACAGATCTTAGTTTCAGTGTGAAAATGTAAGACAATTTTTCTTCTTTGTACTGTGGAGTGGTTCTTTCTTTCCTGTCCAACTTATGACCACTGCTACTTCTTATAGAACTGGAACCCATTAGAAATCAACTCCTGTGGAAAATGAATGTTTTGGAAACAGTTCAGAAAAGACAAATTATTGAAAGACCCCCTTCCAGACCATGAGTTTATTTCCTTTATGTCTATACGGAAAATGCCGCCTGACAGGTTCATGTGGGTTCCAACAGTCTTAGATACAACTCTTCTTACCTGGCCTGACAATACTAAAATCACCACTGGAAGCCCTCTAGCATCTTCCTCATCCACCTGGAAGCTGCTTGGTTTTCATTCCTTTTGGCCACTGGTTCTGACAGCAAAGCCCAGGTTACAGCTTTGCTGTTGTTATCTATTCTTCTTCTTGTGTTTGGATTTCCTCATTCAAAATGGCCATATAACCTTTCCAGCCAGCCAGAGACTGCTGGGAGCACTGACCTCCCCCACCAAGCTCCATGATCATGTACTGAAAACAAAAGTGGGTCCTCCTTTTTATAATTCATAGGCCATCTGTTTAGCTTCTGGAAGAAGAAAAGCCAAAACATGGGGTTTATGCTAGTTTATCTACATACCTGTACCAAAAAATAGAAGGAAAAAACCCTTACCACAAACAACTTAAATGCAACTCATGAAGAAGAGCACTTGTGGACACAGGAGTCCTGAAAACAATGGGAAAGAAAGAACTGGATGCCTTCCCAACACAGCAGCTCTATGGGCTTCCTGAGAGAACTGTGCAGGTGAGCTCCCATCAGTGCCCTGTGTGGCCAGGACCACCCTCTTCCTGTCTGTTTGCCAGGTGGTAAAAACAGTGTTGTACCAATCCTCTTTGTGGTCCTCCTCCTGAGTTCTCCCTCAAGCTGTCACCTTTAGAGAGCCCCTTTATGCCTCCAGACCCCACAAGATGGGGAAGACAGCAAGAGAAACCCAGCACAGATGCATCAGCTGCTCAGAGAACTGAGAGATGAAATCTAACCCCCAGCCTTGGGGAACAGCTTGCCCAGCACAGGGAGGAATGGCTCACGACTTCAGCAGACTTCAGCTCCCAGACTTCTCCTTCAAAAGTGACAGAACAACAGCAAGGACAATCAAACTACTGATTCCTTTTGCACATGACTGAAGTATCACTGTTTTCCAGAGCTGACTAGATTAAAGGAAGATTCCTGCTTCAATCACTGGCATTGCTGCAGTAATTGCCCTTTTCTGGATTACCAGCAGTAGCAGTAAAGTGAGTGGCTGGTGAAAAAGCATCCATGAAGCTTTCAAGACTATTGCTTTTGGCTTAGTGAGGGCTTTCTTCATCATGAGCCTGAATAGATTTATTGTCTTGGTCATGGAGTGTGAACAAAAGTGATAGTACTCACCAGGCACTTAGTTTCCTCAATTCTACTCAATTCTAATTGTAACTAATGAAAAGAATACTACATTTTTAGGTTGTGGCTCCAGGAAGTGTTTTAAATAGAAGTAGCCTCCAGCGCTGTTCAAAATACAATCTAAATAATGCAAGATTGTTAGGAGAAAATACAGCAGTATTAAATAACACCAAGTAATGGACAACTATTCAAAGTCATTATTTTTTATTAGCCTGGATCATTATTACTGAGTGCATGTGACCTTACTTGCACTCAGTAATATTTGTATTCATTCAGGAAAGCTAAATAATCATTACCGATTAATTACTATTGATTAAACTGAGTGGTTGTATCCATATTTTGTGGATTTTCAGTGCTATATTAGGAAGAATTGAAACTCTCAAATATTTTTTTTTTCTTCCTACAAGAAGGGTAACACTTTTCAAAAGCTAATTTAGGAGAAAGTTGACTTATTTTCCCCAAATTATATAAGCCCGCCCCAAATGATGGATTGTTTTCAGTCCAGAGAAATTTTCTTTCAGGTAAAATAATATGTTTTGTGCAGTTTGTGAGAATGAGACTTTATTATAGACTCTCAATTGAAACATCATGTCAGTGTGCAAAGTGAGCCTTTTCACTCAAAGGTGAGGGAATGGACAAAATATCCCCTGATTTTATTTAAACAGATGAACAGGTGGCATTTTGAGGACAAGCGAGTAGGAAGGACGAAGTCTGTGGTTTTGCTGAATGCATAACACTAATGATGCTGAAAATGGGATGTTTGTGAAGATTGCCTCCTGCTCTGCCTTGCAAATGGCTCTGCCTGCCAATACCTGCTCCTGCCACACCTTTGACAAGAACCCGTTTGCAGTGATTTGCCAGCACTTGTTTAGCACGAAGCTTTGAGTGCTGGTGAAATGTCCCTGTAGACCTTTTTACTTTCTTCCCAACTACAGGCTCACTTGACAGAAGGAAATGTAAGAGAAGATTTGTCATGGAGCATGTAGGATTTTTTTTTTATATAAAAAGCATTGGTGGGAGTGAGCAGCAAGGATCTTTAGTGTTACTGATGGATCACTTTCCAGGTGCCCAGGGCACCCTCTGATCTTGGCTAAATCACTTTTGGCAGAGCTGTGATAGAGGAGGCAGTGCAAAGCCAAGATACCTCCCACAAGAGCTCACCACAGCTCCCTTCAATGGGAATAACCACCCAGCATGACAGGTTTGCTCCTGGCTTTTTTGGTTGTGGCACAATCAATTAAAATGACAGAATGATGCACAATGGGAGGAAGATCCCTGTTACATCGTAGGCTTTTTTCCATGGCACAGGGTGAGTGGCACAGCTGGCTGGGCTGCAGCTGCTCTGCCTAGGGTGTCAATGCCCCACAGTACATCAGGGGATGTGTCTGATAGCCCTGTTAATGCTGCAAGGCTGAAGGAATTAAATCCTATTTCCATGATCACATTGAATGGGGACAGAGCTGGTTGTGTTTATTCTGCCCTTGTATTAAGAATAGCTCTCAGGATTCTTGGGGTTCTTTGGTACCCCAAGCCCCAGCAGTCACTGCCCTGTGGCCAGAGAGGGATCCTGCAGACTGGTTTTTGTGACAGGAGTTGTGGCCATGGGCAGTCCATGCTGGAGCAGGGTAACATGTGAGGAGAATGAGGTGGTGGAGAGATGTTATGGACAGACCATGAACCCCCACCCCTGCACCACCTGGGGAGGAAGAGGTAGAGGAGGAAAAAGAGGATGTGAGTAGAATGTGTTTCAGCTTTTTTGTCTTTCTCACCATCAAACCTACTATAATTTGCAATTAATTAAAATATTTCTTTTCCATGTGAAGTCTGTTTTGCCTGTGACAGTAATGGGTGAGTCGTCTCCTAGTCTTTCTTGACCTATTAGCTTCTTCATTTTATTTTCTCCTCCCCATCCTGTTGAGGGGAGTGAAGGGAACAGCTGGTGGGAGGCTGGCAGCTGGTCCAAGTTGCCCACCACAGTATCATGTGCTGTAGAATTTTGTACAGGGGTTCCTTCTCAGGGAAAAATCCTTTCTGTGTGATGTGCTTTAACATCCAACACATGACCCTTCTTCTCAAACATATACCACTACACACTGGAGTGAAGTCTCCTGAAGGTGGGAGAGAACAAGGGTGAGGATAAGTGTGGAGGGGGATACAGAGGAAATGGGACAGCGTATCCTGACCAACATTTGAAGTGCCAACAGGTTCCTGTGTTCATAGACTTGCAAGCTCTAAAGAGCTGCTGTGCTGGGTTAGATCACTTGTCAACAATATTTCTACAAGGTTCTTCATAGTCTTCACAGTCAGTCAGAAGTGAGCCTTTATGTTTCCTAGTAATTCCTCTGTGCTGGAAATGCACAGCATGGCTGTCACTATCTGAATGTGTCGCTCAAGTGCTTGTGAAAATGGGAGCTTAACAAAGAAACTTACTGTGCTGAAAGAAACGTGGGGAAAAGAAGGCAGGATAACTGAAACCATCTCTCTGTCCCTGCAGAAACTCCACGTATTGCATGAAGGTGTCCATGTCCTTGACAGTAGCTGAGAATGAATCTGGGCTTTGCTACAACAGCAAGATCAGATATCTGGAAAAATCAGAAGTCACTAAGAGAAAGACAATCTCCTGTCCTGATATTGAGGATTACAAAACAGCCAGTCAAGAGCCAGATGTGGTGTGGTACAAGGTAACTATTGCTGTCTTATTGCTACTGTGCTGAAGCTGTTCAAAACTGTCACTGTTTTCAGTCTGAGGCTTAGAGCTGGCTGTCTCTGAGGCATCAGTGGTTTGTGGCTGGTCTGGAGAGTGTTGTCCCAGTAGGACAGTTTTTCTGGATAGTAAAGCCAGCATAGTCATTGTTCAACAGAAATCAGTATCAACAAGGATGCTCTGTCAGAGAGCTCACAGGACTTCTCTATCAGCAGTACCACATTCCCAATGCACAGTGCCCCTGTAGCAGTTTGTACCTGAGTGTGGTGTCCCCCTGTGTGATATTGGATAGAAACAAAGGGAAGCACCTGCAAAGGAGCCAAAGGTGTATCAGCACCTCCAGCTTCAGTTGTGCTGCCCAATTAATTTTTATGGAGTCTGTTGGGTACTTTCACCAAGACTTGTAAATTTTTACCAAAGTCTCCTGGAGTCTGCACAGAAGTCTGCTGAAGTTCATTGAGTAACTGCCATGAAGACAGTTAATTTTAACTGAGGTCAGTTAGATACTTTTACTACTTGCCAGGTAACTCACCTGACTGCACCTTCTCCAAGGCCTGTCAAGTATCACACCCCACTTTGATCAGCAGATGTATTGATGATGTGTTTCTGGAGCTCCCCAAGAAAGCAGGAGAATGAGTAAAACATGGGTTGGCTGGCAGACATCAGGTAATGAGACCACAGCAAGGTCTGGCAAATTTTGCCTGTTGTCTGGACTTGGGTCAAATTCTGGTATTGGAAAAGCCTTCAGGTATTAGTTAGTGCAAGAAACAGTAGAGAAGAATAAAGAGCTGAGAGTCAGAAGGAACCAGAAATAGCTGGGCAAGAGGAACAGTTCAGTGGGATCTATGGAATATAGAGTTTGGATTGTAGGAGTTTAGGGTAAGCTTGGTTCGGGTAATAAAGACAGGAACATACTAACTAGTTAAAACCTAAATTGGGAGTGCTTGATTTGCCAACCTTAATAACATTCTTTAAAGACAATTATTTTGTATGAAATAAGTAATATGGGCAGACCAGCCAATTTTTTTCCTCCTTAGCAGGTTGCAGCAGAAAAGAGCAATTATAAAAGTTGTCATTTATTTCTGTTTTTTTTTTTTTTTTTTTTGAAATCTCACCTTTTTTTTTTTAGTAAAAA
>VZRX01018375.1:56258-86095 GCA_013398075.1 Notiomystis cincta | reverse complement strand
CAGAAATCTCACATTATATCTTATAGTAACAAAATGTCTGCCATAACCCACTGTTAGTGTGCACAAAGCTTTTCTTTCAGCAGTTGAAGCTCTTTCTCTCAGCATATGGGTTGATATCTTCAGTGCTGTTCACTGAAATATATGTATTTAGTCAAATATATGTATTTATCAAATATATGTATTTAGTTAATCACAGAACACCCTGTGTTGGAAGGGGCTCACAGGGATCATTGATTCCAATTTCTGGCTCTGCACATGAAGTCTGGAATCTCAGAGCAAAGAGGATACTGGAGATAAGCTGCTTCTTTCTCTCTCTTCCTCGGTATTACTGTACACCAGATCACTGAAGATCTCAATTTTTTGCAAAAGCACACTGAAAAATAGTGTGGCAGAAAGGATCTGCAGCTGTCACAGAGCAGAAATGAGTCTGAAGAAGATTCATGTGCAGCCCCACACCAGCAATGCTTTATAGTGACCAAGACAGGGAGCAGAAGGGTCTGTTCCATAATCCCACCCATGGTGTCTGGGTATCACACACAGGTTGTGTACACCAGGCTGGAGTGTGACAGCTGACTGACAAATCATCACTGAGCTGAAACTGATGTCACTGGATGATAACAGTGAGACAATCGAAGTCGACAACCTTTAGTCTGGCTTGGTAGTGAAAAGAGACATGAGTCAGATAACCTACTACATACACCTTCTTATCTATAATTAACAAGAATGAGTTATCAGTTTGGCTCTTAGAGAAACATCTTTGTTATCTAGACCTGAGTCAGGAAGCTCAGCAGTGTGCAATCACGATATTAATGTTGTGCAGAAGGTGTGTATGTCAGGTTACCCCTTGAAACTTATTCCTGAACAGGGGTTTGGATATTCTAAAGACTATTATGTTACTGTTAATTAAAGTCTGCATAGTCAAAACAGCAGAAGTCCTGTTTCTAGAAAAGATATAATTATATGGATTTCAAAATAATTTGATGAACACTGGGGTAACCCCTACAAACTGCAGTCTGGGACTTGGGATCATGCTGTGGGAGGCAATGTGAGTAACAAAAAGCAGGTCCCTTCTCCTGAGGAATAGTGTAAAGTGTTATTCTGCCTTAGGATCTGACCCTCACTTTCCAAAGAAGGCATCCATTTCTGGTCATAGCACAATGTATCCTCAAGTTTTTCCCTCCTATCTTGGATTTTAAGCTTGATGTGTACATGAAGCCACCTTCTTGAGTAAATCTGCTCCGGAGGCACTGGTGGAGGGGGGCATTCCTTTCCATTATGCTGGAATATCTAGAGATTTTCACCCTGGCAAGGAGCATAAGTTGTTCAAAATAGAACAGTAGATAGATAAGTAAATATGAGGAAATCCTGGAGATTTCCTTCTTTATCCCTTCTGCTGAAAAGAGAAATCCTTGTGCTCATGAGAACCTGGCGGTTCACTGGTAGTCAGGGAGTTTGGACTTGTGGCCTATGAAGTACCATTGGAGAGGACAGTGATGATGCCAGCCCACTGTGTGAACAACCTGCTCTGCCTTCCATAAGGCTTCTCTGTGTCAAGGGATTAATGAATCTGAGCTAGTAATTGCATCAATTTACTGGGATTTAAACATGCTCTTAATTATGCCTGAATAGAATTCCACATACACATCCAGTATGTAATAAAACATTTGCTGTGAGGATTTGTTTTAACAGTGGTATGAACTTCACTTCTGGCTAAAATTACACTGCATTAAATACTTATTTTTAAAGATTTTCCCAGTTAATGCCATTGATATATGCTCAGCTCAGTTATGCCTGTTAGAACTGTTTTGACAAGATGTGTGAGATTTTTTTGAAGTAAATGTGTGTGTCAAGGCATGATTGAATGAAAGGGATTTAAGAGTAAGAGCAGTTTCATGAAAAATCAGCTGGCAGAGTGAAAAGGTATATTACATCTTGAGTGTGGAGTCTTAATCCATTTCCATCATGTCTTTGCTACTACTGGGTTGAAAGGAGGGCTAAAGAACAATCAAAATGTCAGGTGAAGGACAGGTAGTAGTTATCTACCCAGAAAAATAGACTTTTGAGCTACTGCCACTTAGATTTCAAGGAAGAGAAAAAGAAGCATATTAGTGCACACCTGAATTACTGGGGAAAAACCCCCAAAACATTTCAGATGTCTAAGGAAAGTAATTAGTCTAGAAAAGGAAACTTGCAGATTCTTCTAGCAGGTAAACATATTGAAAAAGCAGAAAAGAACAATTAAATGGTTAAAGCCTTTAGGGAGAACTTAGAGCAGCTTCCAGGACCTGAAGGGGGCTTAGAAGATGACTGGAGAGGGACTTTTCCCAAGGGCATGTGGTGAAAGGACAGAAGGGAATTCTCTTGGACTGAAGGAGGGAAAGTTTAGATTAGATACTGAGTTTTTTCCCATGAGAGTGGTGATGCATTGGCACAGGGTTGCCCAGAGAAGCTGTGAACTCCCCATCCCTGGAAGGGTTCAGCACCAGGCTGGATGGGACTGGGAGCAACCTGGTTTACTGGAAGGTGTCCCTGCCCGTGCAGGGGGATTGGAATGAGGTGATCTATAAGGTTCCTTCCAACTCAAAGTATTCTGTGGTTCCATGAAGTGAGTCATACAACTGAGCACTTACCCTTTTAGGGAAATTAGCAGACCTCCAACATCCTCCAAAATCTAAATTGTTTTCACAATACAAAAACTAGTAAGAATTTTGCTTCTCCACCATTTTCCAGCTTCTCCCCATTTTTGCTTTTAGTTTTCTGTATTAAATATATAAACAAGCATTTTCAACATACTTTTGTAAAACTTGCACAGTCAGCAGAATAAAAAATAATTAGCTGAAATTTGGGAAGGAAAAGCTTATAAATAATCTTTAATGTGTTTCAAGAAGATACAAAAAGAAATAATTAGGAAATTAGTGGTACAACTCCACCAGAATAATTCCTCTATATAAAACCACAATAGCACAAACATTGTTTTTGCTAAATCATTAATCTCTGTAGTAGTAAAGGTGTCATCCTTCTTATTACAAACTTATATGTAAAAATACAAGGCACATAAAAATATATCTTCCATCTCTTTGTTCCCATACTTTTAAAAATAAAGTAGAGAATATAGAACTGGTAACACATGATAGGATATTTCAGTGCTGCACTAAAGGGTGCATATCTGAAATATGCTTACTTTGTGTGTTCTGGGAATTGTATTCCTGCTAAATTAGGATTGAATGGGACTGAATGGTATTCTTTGCCCAGTGTTCAGATTTAGTTACTCTGATTAGGTGGTTGATGGACCTTTCAATAGAAGTAAAATATCCAGCTCAAATCAGAAAGGATTTAATGGCATTTCCTGACTCAAATTTGTGTCCTGAGCAAGTCTCAGCACAGTAGATGGGATCTGGACCCTGATCATTCTCTATCACCAATGTTAACTGAAGTTCCCTTGCAAGACCAGATTGTGCTTCCCTTACAGCTGTCCCTTGGAAGCAGAGCGGTGAGCTGATCACTCTGTTACCTGCAGTAGTGTTGCACAGCTTCCAAATCTGAAATCTGACCATATTGTAACTGAATTCAGCCTCCTAGGGATGGGGATAATTCTTCAGTGCTCCCTTTTCAAGTGTAAGGCCAGAAACTCTCAGTGCTGTCTTTTTATTTCTCTGTTCTTGTCCTTTAATTTAGAATCTGACATGGATTCAGAATGCGTATGGAATCCCATGAAAAATTTATATTTGTGTCGTGCTGATCTCTTACTGTGGCACAATATATTTGCATGTTGACGTATTTTCTTGTTTGGTTGTTTTCTTAAGAGAAAGCTTTGTTCTATTTTGTTTTCTGTGTTTCTGACACTGCTGTTGCAGACGAGCAGAAAATGGGGCATAGGTGTGGGCATGTCACGAGCCTCTGAAGTTGCTGAGCCTGATGTAACTGATGTGAGACTGCAGCAGTCTGAGAGATTATTCCAAGCTGCCACCTTGAGAGAGGGAGTAAAGGGCCGTTGAAGGTACTCAGGCCCTGTGTTGTTTTGTGTTTCCTGGGTACAGGATTAGCCAGAGCCTCCAGAGCTGCTGAGTGCTTTAGAGAACTCAGAAAAGCATGATTTTGTTGCTGGCAGAACAGGCTTGATGTTAAAGGTATTTAGAGACAATAAATATATCATCTTAAGGTGTCATTTCCAAGAGACAATGTTTAGGTTTGGCCTGTGTGTTTAGTTCAGAGCATTCCAAGAACAATTCAATCATGAGTGCTGTTCACATGGAAGGTGACAGAGCTGCCTGAAGGATGCAGTATATTAGGAAAGGGAGAGCCTCTTCTTGCCTGTATCACACCCTATCCAGCAGGACTCAAATGCTGCTCCAGCAGGACCACAGTTTGTAGCAATGAGCCTAAATCTGCCAAACAACAGCTAAGGACCATGTGGGTGAAGCCTGTGGGAGTTGCAGGCTATCAGTACCACGTCCTGCATCAGAAGGTGCATGTGGGGCTGATGTTGCAAAGTGACTGGTGATGGGAAAAGGCTGAATCAAAGCTCATCAGGTGCTGGGGAAGCCAGTGATGAGAAACAAGGCTGTAAGGAAACCAGGCTTCTGAATTCTCTCACAAACCTGCTGTTCTCCCTGTTTCGTTCTATTGGTAAATGGTTCTGGCCTGGGACTATGTGTAAAGTTTGCCTTCAGGCTAACTCTTAACAGATGTTGCCCTTAGTCCCTTCAAATAGAGATGTATTTTAATGGTCCATCCTAAAGGAGAGGTCTTGGCAGTTGTTATGAAGAAAAAGGAGATACTTAACCATTGCTTGAGGGCACCATGTATTAAACACAGCCCATGTGATACAGTAGGAATAACTGAACCTTAAAAGCATTTCTGTTTAATTTCAGTCTTCAAATTATTTCCAGTTTCAGAGCTCTCTGCTTTTTGAAATTATGTTTGAATTTTAATTGCAAAATATATCTAGGTAGTTGTTTCCTTATGTAGAATACTGAAAATCTGATTGGGCAACACTGTCTTATGTCATACAAGCCAGGTAATTTTGGCACTGGATTTTTTTTCTGCAGGAATGTAAGCCAAAAATGTGGAGAAGCGTTGTAATTCAGAAGGGAAATACTCTCTTAATTCAAGAGGTCCAGGAAGAAGATGGAGGAAATTATACCTGTGAACTAAAATTTGAAGGCAAGCTTATACGAAGGACAGTTGAATTGAAGGTTACTGGTAAGAATCTTTTTTCTATGCCAATAGGGAAAAAAAAAGAAGCTTTGAAATAATAAGAAAAAATGGTTTTCACATGTTGGTGAAATCTGTCGACAAATCTGTTGGATAGAAGTAAGTCCAAAGCAAATCCCAGTATCTGAATAGTCCCAGATTTGGGGTATTTTTTGTCAAGATCTTCTAAAATTCCACAGAAGAATACTTCTACCTTTTGCTCTGTACAAAACCTGCAAGTGCTCCGTATTTTTAAGCTTTCATTTAATTTATGATGATCAGCTTTTCTAGGCTAAGGTTTGTCGCTAGTAAAGAGTATGGCCCAACCTCTTCTGAGAATGAAGTTAGCAGTACTGGGCTGTCAAAACAAAGTAACCTGCTTGTCATGAGGTCATGCACTCCATGGTTCTGACTCCATGTGGTACCTACTAGACAACAGCATTTTTCTGTCTATTTTTGCCAGGTACCAAAATTGAACAGCTAAAAAAAATATTGTCTACTCCCATTCTATTCCTGCTCCCCTTTCATCCCACTGTACAGTATGACATCTATAATTATTATTTTGCCTTCTGTGTCTGTAGAACTTCTCAAGTACCTGAAAACAGTTGAGGTTTTCTTCAGCCTTTGACACAAACCCATATAAACAAATGGTTATGTATTTTCCCCACATTCTGATTAAAATGGGGCCCTACTCAAAGTGACAGGTAGAATTCCTCTTTCTTATATCAAACTGAATTTATGATGTTTCTAATACGTTCTTAAAAAAAAAAAAAAGAATTTTTCCTTTATACTGAGTGGAATAAATTTTTTTTATTCTTATCGTTATTCCTCATTTTCAGTGAGTTCTTTTCCCTGTGTGCCCTGTGTCATGTGACCCTTTATTGTCCATTTTTGACCATGGACAGATCTTTAAAGTATTGATTTGACCTACCTGCCCCTAGACCTGTCAAATGAAGATATAATACGTGCCTAGGTAGCATGCAGGTCTTCAACCAGAATGTGAACTAAGTTTGACAAGGTGAAAATGAGATGCATTTAACTCAATTCCTCACAATGGATATTCTATGCTCTCCCTCTCATCATGACCTTGCTAGAAGTCATATGTTCTCTTCATTATTTAAACACTATGGTGTTTTTATACTTCACAATTTAGGGAATTTGTCCTAAATTAAATATGTATTTATTACAGTTATTTCTCTTATTAAATAGTTTATTATCTGAATTATTTAAAATGTAAGTATGAAATATATAAGTATTCTTTTTGCAAATTGCTTGAGAAGCAGATTTTTCTTTGTTTAATTTGGTATGAAATTCATGTTGCATTAAATTTTGTTCAGTTTATGAAAGCACATATGTTTGTAAATACCTTTTCCAGATGGGAATGTTTGGGAGACATATCTGATGTTTTGTGCTGCTGATTGAACCTCTCTAGATAGCTGAAAGAGGCTAGTAAGTTTATGTAGATGACAACCTAAAAATGTGGATAAGCACTACAAATGTAATAGAACCACGTACACATATCTCACAGGCTGGTTGAGCAAGTTTCTTTCTCTTGTTTTTGTTCTGTTTCAGTTTGTGAATTTTACATGTGTGTAGATTTAGACCTTTGTGGGGGAGAGGTCAGAGAAAGCTTGTACAGCAGACAGAAAGGATTGCCTGTGTTGTGTGGCTGTCCAAGCTGGGGGGGGGGCCTGAGGTCAGATCACAGGCTGGGAGCAGGTGCCTGACGTGCTCAGGGACTTGCCTGAATAAATGTGATCCTTCACAGACTCATCCCACTATGTCCAGGCCTTTCTTGTAATGGAATTGCTGTTACACTGAGCCCCATTTTTCATCCGTCTGAAAATGAGTTCTCATCAAAATATTGTACCAGGGGAAGCTAGAGGAGACCCAGAGCTCTGACTGCTGAACCTGCTGGTCTTTAAAGTCACTGTTAGCACTGTTAGCAAAGCTGGGGTAGAATTACTCTGCTAGCCTGCAACACAGATGTGGAGAAAAGGATCTTGCCTGCTGCTTTCTTCTTCAGGAACTTTGTATTGCTGTTTGTATTACTGGTACTTATTACCATGCCTGAATTGGCATTTATTGGCAAGTGTCTGAGTTCCTCTAACATAAAGAATTTGAACAGAAAGACTCTGTTGGGCGCTGCTAGCAGCCATGGTAACCTGAAATTGTGTCCCTTGAGCAAGGAGAGATGTACTGCCATGGAGAGAGGGAAAGCTGGCTTGGATTCCCTGTAGTCTTTCAGGCATTTGCTAAAGTACACAGTACTGATGTACAAAGTACAACAGTTAGGTGGATGAAGTTATTTATCTCTTGATTGTAAGACAAGGATCTTTTCTTCTTTGAAGTCATGTCAGGTATGGTACATGAGGTTTTTAGTCCTTTGTGAAGATTCTGGTAGTTATGTAAGTAGCAATATGAAATATTTGTTATTTGTAGCTAAATGCGGAACAGGCAGCCAAACAGTGAAACTTAAAATCAGAATAAATGCAGTGCTGTCATAACAGAAGTTACATCAAAAGCTTTAGGAAAAATTTTAAGGTGTAGGAGCCAGACACACCATTTTAGCTTGCTGTTGGTAAAACTAATCAGAATAGTTAATGCTGTCCCAGCCAAATGCAGCAGTTTTGCTGAAGAAGTGATCCCACAAGCCAGCCTGATCGAAGTTAGCAGCAGGCAAGAGAGCAGCTGTGGGCCAAGTGAAGGGTGACTGTCTGTGTGGTATTTATATCAGTGTTGCCTAAGGATTTATTTCAAGGAGAGGCTTTCAGCTGGGGGCACAACCCTGCTCTTACTCTTTGTTATCCAGCAAAGTGCAGTGATGTCATCAGAGCTACTGGAAGGTGTTGCTTTACCTTCCTGTGCCAAAGTGTCAGTGCAGTTGTCTTGGTGGCTGTGCCTGTGGCAGGGAGCTGCAAGGACAGCGTGTGCTTTCCTTGGATCCTGCCTTGCCTGCTGGCCTTTGCAGACCCAAATGGAAGATCTCAGTGGGCCAGTTCGAGGTAGGAGGGGAGTTCCTCCTCCCTTTCTTCTGTGACCAAGTCATGATATGGGCAACTATGAGATAATTTGTAAGAAAGAAATCTCAGGTGTCATAGATGGAAACTGAAAGCTATCAGTGTGTGATGCCTGGCCAGGGGCAAACAGACAGAGAGATCTGAGTGGTGTTAGTAGGTGAGCAGAGCAGAAAGCAAACAGGTCAGGTGGCATTTGCAGGAAGGGGCAGTTGGACACCGGGCTGGCAGTGTCATCATCTGGCTGTGGTGGGTGATGAACAGCAGAGTGTGATCCAGCTGATTAAAGGCTTCAGAGGCTGTAGCTCTTTGGGGCTTGCAGCCTAGGAGCCTAGAATATATTTGAGAAATATTTTGACACAAAGTATTTATAGGACAAAATCCTGAGCTACAATACAGCACTAATGAGCAGTGCCTAAATCTTGGTGTTTGGGTGCATTTAACAATAATAGATTGTCAACAAAACAGCTTTTTCATCACTAGTTCTTCATGGGTTTGTTATATTATGCAGACAGATGTGAAACAAGTCTTGTCAGCCTTTTTTGCTGATGAAACATGACAACAGTGTTATTTCTTAGCAAATAACACATAACCCTTCAGTCTATGTAAAAAAATATGGAGAGATACCCTTTCACTTTGTTTCTTGGTAAGCTTTGGTGTGACAAACAAATGAGATTAGAAACTGTGATCTAGGGTCCTAAAGCGTAAAAATGTAACAGAAACTCAGTTTTTAATTAGATAATAAATTAGAATGCACCCATTTAGAAAAAACTGAATGCACTAATATAAAGCGACAGATAATCTACATTATTAGAATTTATTAAAATTACAGTTATTCAGGAATATCAGCAATCAAAAGCATGTTAATGAGTACTGTAAATGCCAATGTTTATTGAAGAACAGTTGTACTATTCAGATTAAAAGAAAAAAAACCATGGTAGAAAGTAATGTTAGTTTCAAAAGGCAATTTATGCATCTTCCTGTTTTCCCCAGCCCTACCAACAAGTTTACTCTGTCTGGATGTGCAGCAATGTTTCAATAGCTTTGGGGGTGAAAAGGTGCAATTGTGAAAAACACCTGCTGTGTTTATCTGCTCCTTCAGCACTCTTTGTTTTGGAACACTGCTCTGTAAGGACACAGGCCCAGAAGAAGGTGCAGGAGACTTATGTTGGAGGTTTGGGAAAGGGTGATGCCTCTGAGAAGGAAGCAAGACCTGCTCTCACTGCGTGGCCCAGGTGTCCCTGGCAGGTGAGGCTGTTCTGCAGGGATGTGTTTTTCAGGGAAAGCTGTGCTAGTGGGAGAAGTTGCCTTGTTCTTTCTGCTGCTTGTGGAAAGAGGTAATTTGTGAGCTTGCACTGGTGAATTATTTCCAGTATGACAGCAGAAGGTGGCCCTCTGACCAACTTCAGAAACTGCTGGTGATGGATTGGAGTGACATGCAGGAATTACTGGGCCACTCTGTCCACAAGCTCTGTCCTCCAAGTTTCCTTCAGCCTCTAGTCTGGCATATTCTTCACAGGCTGCTAAAATGCCTGGCTGTTCCTAAAAGTCATTTATGCAGCAATATCTGTTTTGACCATCGTAAATGACAAATTATTCCACATGGCTACTTGAGTTGAATGATTCCGCCCGAATTCACTCTTTGATCGTAGTTTTTCAATTAAATTCTTTCAAGTCTCATTACATCGCTCACTTTTCAAATTACACCTGCTACTGTTGCTAGATTTTGTTTGTCAGTTTGGGACCCCTTTATTAGCAAAAGCAGTTGATGGTGATTTGCTCTTGTTAAACCAAGGGGGTGCATTTGATTTAGAAGGGCAAACAATTAGTTGGACTTTCCAGCAGCTCAAGCACTGTAGAGAGAGAAGTTACCACAGAAGAAGTGAGGATATGAGCTAAAAGTATGTCCACCATTTGGTAGTGGCTGCTTCTCTGCACATTTTTAATCCTCTGTGAACTGAATACCCTGCTGGCCATTGTCAGAAGTCGAGGCCAGTGACACATTGGCAGCATTCACTGGGTGCTGACCAGAACCACATTTATACCTGCAGCAATCTCTAAGTGCTTAGGCCTTATCAGTTTATAGTGGGTAAAATATTGTCACCATAGCCATACAAATGATGGGTTGACTGACAACATATTTGTCTGCTGACAGTTTCCAGAACAACCACAGCAAAAAGTGTTAAGTTAAAAGTTTATTTAAACTGAGCTGTAACATGGAAGTCCTTCCAAGTCCTTTGGAACTGAGACTATTATAAAGGATTTACTTTTATGGTGTCAAATATAAGAGTTGGTGTTTGCTTAAAAATCTGAAAACCTGTGACTGTGATTCCTTCCCAATGGCATTGTGTTTTGGCATAAATAGTTTAGTAATCTGCAATGAATTTATGAAATGGTTCAGGGTTGCTTAAGTAGTTACTTATCCAAAAACCCAGTTTAGCTCTGAAAGGTCACTGAGCTCTGAATATGATTTGTAGATGGAATTAAGAGCAGGGCCAGCATAAGGCTCAGGTTAAAAAAGCAGGTGGCTGAGGAGCAGCAGTTTAGTGCAGTGACAGGTCCTGTGCTCAGGACATGCCTGACTCTGGTGTGCAGAGATTCCTCAGTTAGCTCTGCAGGAGCTTTTCCAGCAGAGCCAGTTAAGGTGTTTGCATGGCTTTTGGTACCCAAACTGACTCTGACATTTCTGCCTGGCATTGCACTCTGCAGAGAAGGCAGAGCCTCTGGATCCTGGTGGAGGCTGGACATGCTCTCCCTCTCCCACTGTTGCTTTATTTTCTGAGCTCCAGAGCCTTTTCTTTGGAGATGGGATGAAACAGTTATTGTGAGCACAATTTTACCATCAAAAAAGGCAGTAAGATCAATTAGAGCACTCTGTGAAAATAACATTTATGTAATTTTAACATCAAAGGTCATATTGCAACATTTTACATTTCTGATTTTTGTTACGTCAAATTACTTCTTTGTTGTAAGCTGATATATTTTAATTTGACTTATGGTTGAACTGTTTTTAATAACACATATAGCTGCTAATGTATATTACTGAAATATTTCAGCATTTCTGAAATGAGGCGTTTTGAATATTTCTATTAATTTTTTTTAAAATTGATGTTTTGCAGGAAATTTCTTGTGACATACCAAAATATTCCCCAAATGCAAGCTCTAGTTCCTTTCAGCATTCAATATCTCACCTAATCCCTGGGATCTGGGGGATGCTTGAAGTGCAGGGGTATTTTATTGCTGATTTTGGCCAGCAGCTCTGGTGAGAGCTGTTAGCTCCCCTCTCCCTTATTTGTTTGTATTTTCAAGCATGGGTCAGAGAGTCTGTTGTCTCAAATAAAGCAGAAAACATTTCAAGGAAAGCCTAAAGCAGCCTGTGAATTTTCCTGATGAAACAGCCTGCAAAGCACTCCAAGGTAAAACATGGTGACGTGCGGGTGGTGCTTGTCGGTCTGGCCTTCAGGGCTTGCTCCTCCTCACTTCTTTACATGGCCAGTGCTGGTGGGCATGGGAAGTGTTTGCTCTTCTTGGAGCTGTCTCCCTTTTCCTGGAAGCAGATGCTCCTTCCTGAGAGTTGTATTTATTTAGCTCTACATCTCCAAAAGAAAATTTTCCCCTGTTTAGTGTTCACCAGAATTCTGAATTGATATTGAAGTTGTCAGCAGCTGTAGGACCCAGGGACAGCTTTTTATTCTTTCCCTCCTCTCCTTCCTTGGCAGCTCTAGCCTTTCTCTGCCTGCTGTGAGCAGCTCTCTCCCCGTGCTTGGCAGTCCCCTCCACTTCTGACATATGGCCCGGGATGCCTGTCCCGTGTTGTATCCCACACAAGGGTTCCAACCAGAGCTCCCCTTTGGCAGGAAATGTGCTGTTTGCAGCCGAAGGCCCAACTCCTGCTCCCTGTACCTTCATGGGGAGCTGCTGGAGTGCAGTCAGAGAGCACTGGAATATTGGCACTTCCTTCTTTAGAACTCCTTTTTGTTCTTAACAAGGGATTTTATCCGTCACTCGGAACACCCTCCCATACTGTGTAATACAGACAGCAAATCCCTGTGCAGAAAGCTCCCAGAGCAAGGGGGTGATGGATGTTTGCATCCCCTTTCCTTGGCTGATGTGGGGTTGGATCTCCCACCGTGGCCTGGGAGAGTGCAGGGAGAAGGGGGCTCACACTGTGGCTCTCCTGGCACCTGCCTGTGTGCTGTGGTGGCTTTAGGTACCAGTACCCAAACAGTGTCACAAGGAAAGATGCAATGATTAACCAACCAGAGCTGCTGAGCTCAAAGTAAAGTGTGTGTTTTCAGATTTTCCTCAAATGTAATGTAAGCAGTGAGGGGGGATAAAAATTGGTAAGATTTTCAGTTTCTTTTTTGGTTCATAATTAGTTTCATGTTAGTACATTCCACTGACTAATGGACTGCATTTATAGTGGTAGATGCAGAAAGGCCTTCTTCCCTCCTGGAAAACACCCTTTAACATTTTTTTCATAACAGAACTTTTACCAAGATTTGAGTCCAAAAGAGAATAAATGAAAATAATTTAGAGAAACCACTTGTTCAGGGAAAAATATTTACAAAACAAAAGGCAAAGAGAAAAGCAGCTTGCTTGTGACTGCAGTTCTAACAACTGTGAAAATTAGATACTTGTTAATGTGGAAGTAAAATCTTAAAGTGAACAATTTAAATCTGCAGAAGGTTTTTACTTCTTGGAGGGATACTGCAGATTATTTGGGAACAGAAAATCCTTCCTGTTCACTTCTAGTATTGACATGTTAAAATATATAACATGTACATCATATCTCAAGTGACATTTACTTGCTCATATAAATTACACATTTTCATAGCAAGACTTCATCTCTTCTCCCTCTTTGCAATATCTTGACACAGTCAGGGAATCACTTTTTCATTAAATACAAGGGACAGCAAAAAACCTGCCCAAATTAAGTTTTTACTGAGAGTGCCAAGCTTGAAAAGATCTGTGGTGGGAGATATTGTTCTTAGCATTTCCTCTGCTGCACTTGCTTATAAATGATGCATTACATCTTCTAGTATTTTTATTTTCTAAAGGAAACCTTCCTTTCTGTGAGAGAAAGCAAGGCAGAAATGGGTTAAGTGCTGACAAATACAGTACTTAAAGACCAGGAAATGAATTTCACAGCTGGGTTCTCAAACCACTGCCAAAATAACTGTCTATTTAAAGCTACATATAGGAAGTGCCAACAATTAGAGTTTTCTTTGATGTATTTTATGTGATTTGTATTAATTTTTACCAAGGTCTTTGTTTTGTAAATATTAGGTTTCTGTAATACAGTAAAATATTTATCTTGAAACTTTAATTTCAATTCTCATTTGTTACATGTCTGGCACCCTATTAGCTGCTGTAGACAGCTAAGCATGTTTCTGTGGTCAAAGCAGACTTAATAGCCACTGATTTCTGTAGTGACTTTAGTTTTTCTAGCTACCTCAGGCAAAGCCCAGTATGATCCAGCAAGAGAAATGTGTCCATTTGCTTTTGACCCCATTTGGAAAATGGAGCGATTTCTCTGCCTTTTTCGGAGTATTTCTTGTTCAACCATGCAAAAACCCCATTTTAAATCTGCAGCAACTTCTGTGTCTGCAAAGAGTCAACAGGAAAATTCAATCCAGAGCATGGTGTCAGTACAATGAGGGTGCCCATTCACCTGGAAGAAGTGATACAGCCAATCCTGTTCTGTCTTTTAACATCTCTTTCACCTGACACTCAGCAAGGTCCTGATAATTTAGACCAACTCTTCTGGTTTCAAGAGCACCTCATCAGAGTCTATATGCTGAGGATCTGGGCAGTGTCTGAGAGATGCATGTGCCCATTCATGGTTGCTGTGTCACAGCTGAAGTGACAACAAAATATATCCACAAGGATAAAATCTCCTTTGTTTGCTGTGCCTCAAGTGATCCAGATTGATGACTTTTCCATTCACCAGAGTGACCTGTTAATACAGGTTCATGAAAAATGAGTTTGGAAGATAAACATTAAGTATTACCTCCATATCTGCTGGAGAAACTGCAAGTTCTAAGGGCAGTGAGAAATGTAGCAATATGCTGCAGTCTATGAATTATATATAGTGTCAGTACTCTTGGTGCCTTGCTTACAGCTCCACAGCCTGCCTTCCTGGCTCATGAACATGCAAAGTAATTAGAATGGCAAATAGCTTTAGTTTTTATTGACCTATGTTGCCCCCTAGTTCTCTGTCATGTTCTTGAACATCATGGTTTTTCCCTTCCACCTTAAATCAGCAGTTTGCAGTTTGTAGCATTGATTATTTGGTATTGTCTAATTTATTGATGTGGACAGGCGAGGCTTCCACACATGTTATGGGTTGCTCATTTCTCCAATGATCTGTCATTGTGTGCAGCAACTGTAGCTCATTGAATCACTGGCTCTGTACTGTAAATGTCAGATATGAGCTTCTGCTTTAAAAACTGCTGTTCATTACAGGAGCTGCTGAGCCACATTCTCCGAGTGTATTCTGCTTTCAGTAGTGGAGGTGACTTAGTATAAATGGTAGGTATAAATGTGGGAGTTTTGCCCACAACAGTGGGGTAAAGCACACACACTGCAAGAAACTTGCATGTTTTCATTTTCTGTGTTAGAGCAGGCATTTCCTTCATCAAGAAAGTGTAGGCTGGATGCTCATTCTTCTTTATTAATAATAGATAGGCAGACATGAAATAACACTGCCCTGAAACCATTTTGCTAATGGTAAAATAGATACACATGAGTGAGCAGATTGCCTTGTCCACTGAAAGTGCGGCTTTCCCACCCAGAGAAACTGCAAATCTTCCCTAATATTTTGTCTCGTAAGAAAAGCCTGGGAACAGGAAGCAATGACTGTCTTGTTCCTTTGAAATGACTGGAGAAATTTTAATAGGTGAATAGCTGAGCTGGAGATCAGGGTTGTATTTTCACAGCACAATGTTGAAGCCTTTCCGAGCTGGTTTGTGCTGCCTGGCACTTGTGGCTGTGTATCTGAGATGAAAAGTTCTGCTGTGGAAGGAATAGTGCTCACTACTGAATTGTCAGCATTATTTCTTGCTGCAGTGATGTGATCCTCAAAGGTGCCTTATTCAAGTGCCTGTTTGGCCTGACCCTGTTTAGCTTATGAGATCTGACAGTAGTAGTATTGCTTCAGGCTCTGATGTTGCTCTTATGAAGTTCACCAGAAGACTGGAGCTAATAACTTAGTGATGTTTGCTCTGTGCCTTGCAATTTTTAAGTTGAAAGGACATACAAAAATATGCTGGGTGTGTTAAGTATCTTGTTTGTCTTTGATATCATGGAGCAGCATGGAAAATATGTTCTTAATTTTCATCAGCACCAACTGAGCTATTTTTTGTCTTCAGTAGCATTGATTGACCTTTCGTAAGCAAGAGAAAAATAAGCATTCAACTGAATTTGTATTTAGATGTTTATTACTCCAGTCTATTTCAAAGGCATAGGTACTACTCTGTTAGGTTAGACTTACATGGACTGGCTTATTTACTGTGCGTGTTGAGTGCTTTTTGCATTGCAAGCATGTTTCAGTAAATAAAATCAATTTGTAGCCAATGGGAATGCAACAGTAAGTGATTTAACTTTTCATCTTTTTCTTTGGCTTAAAATGAAAAGCTCTCCAAGGTGTTTTTTATGACAAGCCCTGTGGGCTGAAGTACTCTGAAAAAGTGCAGGAAATATAAAGTGCAGAATTGCAGACCAAAATGATTTAACAGTAAAATTAATAAACAATGTAGTTATAAATTTCTAAGGCAGCTTTGGATTCCTATCCTCTGTGTTTTTCTGGTATAGCCCAGCAAACTAAAGGCCACTTTCTCCTCGGAAAGGGCAGCGTGGTCTGTGCGGTCTCTGATTTTATTTTATCTTGGCTGGTGCTGGTTCTCCTGTGCGGGTACCTGTCTGCCAGGAATTGGTCTGAGATAATTTCATAATCGACTGAGATGATAAAAGGACTTTGGTTATGTTGAGGGAGGCTAGATCCAAGCACCAGATGGCTTTTCATCCTTGTACAGCGCACACTGCATTCGCAATCCAGTTGTGGGTAGCCGAGCACCCGTCCCGGGCCAGGAGCGGTTGTAGTTTCTGCCAGGGAAGGAACCAATTTGCCAGGAGCTGTGTATGCCCTCAGCTTCTCTGGAATGCACCACCATGCTGCTTTTTCTTCCTTAATGCCAGATGAGATGCACCTGGAACAAGCCTCTGCCAGGGCTGGGACAGCTCTGTAACCTCTCAGTGGTCATAGCAAGTGTACTTAGGCAGATGTTTTTAAGGAGGGTATTATCTAAATATCTGTACACGTGACTGTGCAGTAAAGCCATCTGATTTAGAGGTGTCATCTGGGCTTCTCTTGGGATATGCACATGTTGCAGAAATACAGGCATCTTAATTTGTAAATGAAATAAGAAGAGTGCTCAGTGAGTCCTTCAGCATGGTGTGGATGCCAATATGAGAGGGGCGGACCCCAGAAATACTGTGAGAAGGATTAGATGTGGAGAGAGGAAGACCTTTGGTACTTGGTTTCCTGATATAAAAGTCTGTTTGAAAGTGGTGAAAAACCTAACCAAAGTATAAGGTTGATGAAAAAATGAGACTTTTTAGAAAAAAACATAAGTTTTGTCAGAGAGGAATGTTAGCATTTGCCCTCTTAAGAAATTCTTTTTTCCCTTCATAGTAAGAATTCCATTCTGTGAAAAAACTGCAGCTTTTCTGTGTTGTTCTCCAGAGGGAGAGAATTCACTGCTTTTCTAGCTGAAAGACTTTTTCTATCACTTGACAAAGAAGCTGCCCTAAAGCTTTGGGCAGTGCAGCACTCAGAGGAAATACTGTGATCACAGACTGCTGCTGGGGAGAGAAGATGGTGAAGAGGTCGGTCTGGAAATGTGGGGTCCTCAGGGGTTAGAATTGTGGTTCCTACACCTTTAGTAGTGACAAAGCCTGTTAAGTTCTCACCTCTAACAGGCTTCATGCATCTCACACAAAGAAATGTTTCATTGTTTACTCATATACTGAATTTAATTCACTTGGGACTGTCTTAAACAAACTTATCCATGAGAAATTTCTCTTCCGTGTTAGTGGCTTCCTATACAGGACTGTCCAAGTTCCTGTAGATCATGGCTCCATGACTGAAGCAGTATGCTAAAGCATGGAAATACTTCCAACAATTCCCTTAAGGAAAGTTATCAATGCCTTCATTCCAGAAAAGCAGTCATGGAAACTGAGCATACCTATAATGTACGTGTTGAATTATTCTATTTGTGGGGGAAAAGTGCCTCTTTTTTGGGTTTTATTTTTAATATCTGCTTTTTCCCCATCTTCCAAAAATGAATAATTCTATTCCCCACTATCCCCTCTTCTGGCCCTGTAATGGGAATTGTGCATTTCATAAGTAAATACTGAGTTTTATTTCAGCTGGAGCTCATGATGTGGGGGAGAGGTTAATGGGACACATCATTCTCTAAAGATAAGGAGAGTGAATTATATGTATTAGTTTAATGTAGAAGATATGGACTGGAAAGAAAGTTGGTTCCTTTCCATTAAGTTGTGGGAGGGTCAGAGAAACAGCTTCGAGCACCTCCAAAGTCTCTGGCTATCTGCCACCAGATCTATATTCCCTGTCAGCCCAGACCTCATTTTAATCTTTAAAACGGTACTTGCTTTCTTTTTCTAGCCCTCAAAAGGGCTTTAATTCTTTCCCTCATTCTGCCAGTGCTCAAGCTGCTACAGCTGTTGCTGTCACATTTAATAAGGGCTTTGCAGAGTTTAAATATTGTGTTGTTGCACCAGCTTTCCTCTGGCGCGAGAGGAGCTTTGTTGTTAAGTTTGGGTGTTCCTCACTGACACAGCTGCTGACATGGGGTGTCAGCTGAAGGTGACAGGAACTTGTCACTTGCCCTGGGACTCACGTGAAGCTCCCTGTGGTGCCTGACACCACAATGCAGCCGTGGGTGGGGGTGCTGCAGGACAGACCCCACCCAGCGTGGAGCCCTTGCTGATTTTTCCCAGGACTGTGGGATTTGAAAATGTATGTCTTTCAAATAAGAACAAAAAATTGACCACACTGCAGTTCCTGACCTGTAGTTGCACCATTACATTGACTTTGTGGTTGCATATTTCTCATTTGAAAATCACCAAGGATCCTGTGGTCCTTTTCTGCACTAAACAGGTAACTTTCCTTGCTCAGTTGTACACAAGGAGGGAAACAAGGCAGCAATGTGGACAGGAGCTTGACATTTTAAAATGTCAGAAGGAGGAGGAAGTGAGACTAAAACTTGTTGTCCTCATGCCTGCAGTAACTTAGCTGCTTATTGAAATATTCTTCTCCCCAGCCTTGAGCTCTGTATGTGTCAATCCAGCTGAATATAATTGGGGCTGTTTAGTCTGACAGACAATCAAATTTAAGAAAAACTTGGAAGAAAACCCTCAGACCCCAGTCTGCAGTCTGTACCCTCCTGTGTACATTAAATCTCTCCCTACTTTCCTTCCCCCCAAAATCCTCCCTCTCTCTGCACAACCAGGCTAGGTATTTACATTCATTCTCAATGTTAAACTGCATTTTAAAAGCCCATTTCCTCCCCAAAGGTATTCATCTTCTTTCTGGACCTTTGATGACATCTTCTTCCTTTGATTCTGAATCATTCTCATGTTTTCAGTATGAAAGAAACTGATTTTATTTTTTTTCCCTAACACTACAAAAAGACCAACCTCTCTTGTTAGGATTTCTTTTGAAGTACCCAGGGTGAAAAGAGCTGAGCTGTGGGATAGAAAAGTATTGCTAAAACATGACATTTTTAAAAATTGATAATAAAGCCTAGGTTGAAAAAGAAGTATAGGGGCAATGCATGTACTTGCATGTATTTTCATCTGAACATTACAGGCTGTTCTTTTGTTTAAATGTTCTGGGTGATGAAGGAAAATATATAAGATTTTGGTAAAAATACTACATTTCAGGAATATTATCAATTATATTTGGATACCTCATTGCATGTTTCTATCCTTTAAATAGGACTGATTTTGGCTTAGTGTGCTTTTACTGCTGATTCTGCCTTAATTCATTTGCATTTCTCTGCTTTCCCTGTTGGTGATGTGCTTGGTGAGTAACAGCTTGCTGGGTTTACACTATGAAAATAAGAATAGGAAATGAAACTGCAGATCCTTATCTTCAAGTAAAGATGCCTAAATTAGAGGAAATCTTTCTGTTGTTCTTGTGTTTACTAAATATGAGGGTGTAGTCAATCCCAGAGGCTGATGTGAGAAACAGCTGTAAGTGTGGAAAGTGGCAGTTTAAATTCCCAGATCCATGACATAGCCATGCCTGTTAACCCACAACAAAGGGAAGTTAAACCCAGAGATTGTGTCCATCTTTGAGGTTCTCTGTCATTCTAATGCATACTTGAATGTCTGGCTGAGAACTTATAACCAGGCTGTGCTGTACCATCATGGAGAAAGAAAGAGAGTCTCTAAAGAACGGGTGCAGTCTGTGACCCAGCAGCAATAGTCCAAATCAGTCCAATGCAGGCCAAAGACCTGGTAGAGACATGGAAGGAGGCAGCTAAAACAGGTGCCTAAAGGCAATCCAGAGCCTTAAACAGCTTGAATTAGCAGTAGAAATGAAGGAGATAGTGCTGCTTTGTACTGACATTTATATTTAATTCTCAGTTGTTTATTGTGGAGGTGGGTTAAAAAGTTGTTCCTGTTGATTTAGATTCAGCCTGCGCTTGTCATGTGTGCCAAGGACCTTGCCACTGGAGAGGGCATTGCAAGATAACACAAGGAACAACAAGAGCAATTGTTCTCCTCTCATCTGAAGCCCTGGTGCACCAATTACTATTTAAAACCATTATTTAAAGCTCTTTTCATAAACCCTTTCATAGCAGGAGCAATTTTGAAATATGAAATGCTATTTTCCTTTCAGCCATAGCAAGGATGGGGGGAGACGGAGCCACTCGAGAGCACGTGGCTGCAATTTCGTGTGTGGAGCTCATTTGTCAACATAACAAAGGTGGTGCTGCAGCGATGGGGATGCTGTTGTGGGTGCTGTGTTCACTCCTGCAGGCAAGATGCACATGTCATCTAAAGCAGTGGAGGAATGAAGCTCTGTTCCATCTCTGTCAGAGGGTGTGATGACTGTCCCAAGGCACAGGATAGACACCACTGCACTGTCACGGTGCTGCATCCTTGCAGCACCGTCTGCTGGGCTGGCTGGCACAGTGCCCCTGTCCTGGCAGCCTTGGTTTTGAGTTTCTGATGTGCAAAAGAGCATCTAAACAGATATTTTCCTTGCAACAAAAACAACAACAGCAAAATCAACTCTGGTCTCTGTTCACGCCTGGGAAATTTCAGCCTGAAAGGGGAAGATTTGTAAGCCACTGACTTGGCATGAAAAGGGCAACCTTGTAGAGTACGTGTGTTTACAGCTGTAACTATTGTAACAAGGGCTAATGCGTGCCAGGAAAACCTCAAAGTGGCAAAACATAATGTGAGAAGTGGAGGTGATAGGAAAGTAACCAGGTGAGGAAACAGTACAGGGCTTACAAGGAATTCATTGCAGCATGAAACTGAAATGAGGGTATTTGCCAGCTTCCTGAGGTGAAGGTGACTGTGCTCTAGACAGTCAACATCAGGAGGAAAATCCAGGATGCAAAAGCAAACAAGTATTAATCTGGTTTCCTCTCGGGCAGTCCCTGTGACTCCAGCAGTTAGATGGATGTGCCTCTCCGTGACTCGCTCGGTGCCGCCGAAGGGGAAACACCTCAAATGAGCAGCCTGGCTGCTGGTGGGGCTGCTCTGAGGAACCTGGGTTGCCTCAGCAGGGCTCCACCAGCGAGCAGGTGGGTGTTTGGTCTGTGGTAGGCATAGCTGCCAGTGCTGGAGAAGAGCTGCTCAGATGCATAGGCTAAAGAGTTAGAAAAGTCAGAGTTGAGGTGAACTGGCAAGAAAAACCATCCATTTTCGTGTAAGAGAGTGAATTTTTCATGGATGTTAAATTCCCTTTGCCATGGAGAGCAAGCTTTTCAAGCCATTCTTTGTCCCCAGCTAAAGAGAAACATATGCAGTTCCAGCTGTGGAAATTATCATGCAGTAAACTGGTCTCAAATGACTTTGCTACTTCATTTTGTAGTTATAATTTTGGAAACATATCACGGCAAAGGCCTTCATCCAGGGCTAAATTCAAATCAAGTTTTGAGTTTTGAAATTGAAGTCTGTTGTGAAATCCCCAATCATTTAAAAACAAATGCCCCTGGAGAATTTAGCAGAAAAATGAAAAATTAAAATTTTATGTTAAGCAGTTCATTCAAAAGATAACAAAGAGGAGGGATGAAACAGTTGTTTCTTAACTACAAAATATTCTATTCACTTAGGTTTTGGATTATCTTCTCTGCAAAAAGATGTAAAGACATTAAAATAAAAGTAGAGGTAGGAATGCATTTATACCAGGAGCAGGCATGCACATCCATCTTGCTGTGTACTGTTAAAATGATATCACATACTTGAGCTTACTCAGAGCTCCTCATTCTCTGCTGGTGTAGACAAATGCTTTGGAGCTACTTGAGCTTTCCAGTGTCAACTCTGACTCTGAAGTTCCTTACTCAAGAATGTCAGGAGGTACTCATGGGTTTTAATTGATTTCTGTGGGACCAAGGTAAAGCACGAGCCTATTGCCCATGCCTTGACCGATTGTCTGCTGCATTCAGCAAAACATAAAAAAGTGTTTTATTCTGCTGGAAGTGGAGAAGATTTAAGCACAATGCTTAAGGGCAGTGTCAAGACTTGGGCAGAAGAGAAATGGAGTTCCAGAGGGGGTTGCATGTGAAAACCTGTGCAGGGTTCTTGTGTCTCCCGGGGTGGCCCGTGGTCACCTCCAGCAGTACATGTCAGCACAGCTTTTCCAGCTGTCACAGCACCCCAGCTACAAGTGGTGTTGTAAAACATCCAGTCCTTTTCCCTAATGCCCTTTAATCCCAAACACTTGAAAGTATACAGGAAACTTATGCTGAATCAATACCTTATGAATAAGGAAGCTTTTCTTACAGAGTTCTTGATAGAAATGAGTGTTTGGCTCTTTTATTGAACAAAGTGTACTTGTGCAGCAGCTTCATCTCTAAGTGGCATTTTTAGCTGCAGCTACTAGAAACAAATGGCAAAACCCCATGCTCTGTTGTGAAGACCATTTTGAAAATAAAACTTGTCTTGTGCTCATGTACCAAGTAATAGTGATAATAAAAAAGCTGTTCAGAAAGTGCTACTACTTGAATTAGGCCTGTCTTCATCTTGTTAAAATAAATGTATTTATTAAGTATGCATATCTTTATCTCTTATGTAATGAGAAGAACAGAGGCATATCACAGATCTGCAGTGTCTTTTGTGCTCTACAAATTCGATGCGACAGTCACCAGACAAAAAGTGATTTATTCTGTGTCTTGTAATGGGTGGAATAATTAGCAGTGATGGCATCCATCACTTCTACAACATACTTATCTCAGAACTTTTCCACTGATTCAAGAGAAAAGCAGGAGCAGAACAATAAATGTCAGTTATGTACTCGGTCCTTTAACTTGGTGTGCCTGATTTGGACACCTGATTAATAGGTCTCTACAGCTTGAACTAAGTGCCACTTAGTAATGTGGACACAGTCTGGCTTCAGTTTGTCAGAAATTAATTCAGCAAGGCTAAGAACAAGAGAAAAATAAGCGCCAGGACGGTCTACGGGATGTTAAGGCCATCAAAGGAGTTTCAATTCTTCTCTCTGCACAGACACTTTATTCGTTGGGAACATAAATAGCTAAAGATTTTGCAAGTTTCCTGTCATTGTGAAGCATGTGATCTTGGATTTAGAGGAGGAGATGGTATCTGAACAAAATAGTACGTGAGTAAATTGTTGCTCAGTCTGGTTTAACTTACCTCTGATTTCCAACACCTGTTCACTCCTTCAAAAATTCAAGTTTTTAAAAGTGGGACCAATTGGGGATCTGACTCTGACTCCATGCACATCTCTCTCATTCTCCTGGCACAGACAGGCATTTGAGCTTACTGTGTTTCCCTCTGCTTTTTTTAGTTTTTTTTAAAAACCAGCTGGTGCAAAGCTGCTTGCCATCAAACTGCATGGAAGTGGCAATTCAATGCAGCAGTGTCCTCTGACAACAGCTTGGGAGCAAATGTGATGTTCTATTAGACAGGGCATGCCCTAGTGTAACTCACACTCCTATGCATCTTCCTGTAGCTTTTTGCTTGCTTTCTGCCATCAGTAATCTTCTTTTAAAAAGTAAAGTTTATTTGCTAGCTTTGTTGGTTTTGAAAAATAGGGGAGCAATAATTGAGTACAAGACATGGAGAAAATGGCCCTCAGAAAGCAACTGTAGAAATCAAAATCTGTGGGATTAGCTTTTTTTTTCTTCATTGAAAGTAAAACTCAACATCACATTACAGGTGTTGGAAATATCTGGGAAGGATTAGGTACAAGGTCCACGAGTAGCCTAAGTGCAGTATGCAGTTGGCTGGCTAAAGATAATTGCAAGGTTAAAAGATGGAAGGAGATAATTTTCTGGCTATAAATAATATTTTTAATTATGCAAAGTAAGGTTAAAAGGGCATTTGGATCTTTGGCTTCCTCACCTGAGATAGTTCCCTTCATACTGATGTCTTCCTCAGCACTGTTTGATGCTGTGTCATTTGGAGTGGGGCAAAGGAGGGAAGAGTTGGTTACCACGAGTAAACCACATCAGATCCACAGGTTTTGAATATTTTCCACAAGCAGATCTCAGATTAAGGATGGGGCAGTTCCACACTTGCTCTCTAGGAAAGTTAAAGTAATTTTCAGGAGTACCTGTGAGAGCTCAGAGGAAGTGGAATTATCTCCAAAGCCCACCACCAGTTCTGTCCAAAGAATGCACTCAGAAGAGGAGGAGGAGGCAATGGTACAGGTCACCTAGAAACCATTACAGATTGATATGAACCAGTACTGGAGAACTGAGCCTGAAAAATCACAGTACCTGCTTGCAAAGGAAGAAACACAGGGAAAATGTTTTGTTCACTTCTATTAAAATTGTACATTTGCTTGTATGATTTGGGAGTTATTTCCATTATAATCCAAGCAGAACAAAATTTCCTTTCAAACAAGAATCTTTCTGGCTGCTATAACTCAAGTCACATTCAGATGAAGAAGGAACAAAGATTTTATTTCTGTTGTCCTTGAAAAACAAGGGCCTTTATTTGAAAATTGATATTTTTTGTGAAATACAAAACAGCGTAATAAAATATAAAACTTTTCTATTGGTCATTGAAATTCAAAGCACTGTGAATTCTGGCATTAGTGCAGAAAGAACTGTAATATAAATAAGCATATAATGTCTGTCATTGCTCTGGTGCCATGTTGGTTGTATTCTTAGAGCACAGGCCGCTTTCTGTGAATCTGCTGACTGCTAAATAATCGTGGCTTTCGCTGAGTTCCTGTAACAGCAGACACATAATCATCTGTTCAAAATAATTATGTAAGATTCTAGTTGATCTAAAGAGAGTCATGTAGCTTTTTAGCCTATAATTAGCATCCATATTTTCCAGCTTTGCTTTTTCACTTAGAAATATGAGCATTTGTGTATTTTACTATACTTTGCTCTGCTAGAAATCTACATTCCAAACTCTTCTGAAAGCTGTGAAGGTTTTACAGACTTGATGCTGGAAAACAGAGCTTAAACCCTCATAATTTCTGTGCAAGAACCAGAAGGGAAGGTAGGATCCCAGTTCAGTAAAAGAGCTTGCACTGCACCTACCTGGATTTTCTTTCAATAACTTATAAAAGAATATGAACATTCCCTTAGGGGGCAAGTGCCTCTGGTTTTAGTGGACTTAACTCTTTGTCTGTTACTGAGGTGCTTCTGATCAGAGGGATTAGAATAGAGGGAAGCCACACTAGCAGAGAATGAGTCGTTGTTCCCCATCAATTGTTGACCCAGCATGACAAAAATATATCTGCTTGAAAGTAGCAGCACTGCTTACCATGGCTGCTGTCTGGCTGCATGGAGAACTGAAGCTGCCAAAAATTAAACCTTCAGGGTTTCAGCTCTGCTGCTTACCCTATTCAACTCAGGGCTTTGAACAAGTTACCAAATTCAGAGTGTGTCCTTTCCCCTCCCAGCAGAAGCTCAAGCTATACCTACTGTATACACAGAATGTAGGATACCCAGTGAATTCATGCTTCCAGTATTCTGTAGGTAGAAGGACAGAACTCAAAATAATAGCTCTTGTCATCTACTGGGGCAGTAACTCTGAATTCTTCCTACACTTGGCTTTGGCTTAAAATTTTTCACGTTTGGATAAGCCATCATGTAATCTCAGAATGTGTATTAGCTGGGAATGTGGAGCTGATTGTAAAAAAGTCCATGCCCCAGCAAATAATTCTTATATAATTGGTAATATGCCAGCAGGACAGCATTCCAGTAGCTTAGATTCATGCCAGTACTAAAAAATGGAAGCTGGGCAGGAGCAGCAGCTGTGTACTGCTGTCCAGTGTTACAGTGTTTGTCCTGCATCCAAACACTTTCAAGACGAGTCATACAAAATTCAGGTCTGTCCTGCAATCAGAAGAATGTTTATGGATTCAGAAACGTTAAGTCAGTCACCCAGGGTGTGAGGAGGATTGGTGCAGAACTTGCAGTTCTGGCTTGTCCCTTTGGGTTCAGAACTGAGCAGTACCTTGCTGCAAAGCACCTGATCCCAGGCTACCCCAGGGGGTAACACAAAAGCCAGGACTGTACACAGTGATAAATAACAGCAAGGAGTGCATTCATCATGGTGTCTGTGACATTAGAGCTCTTGTAAAAAGGCTCTATTCCTGTAGTTCCATATTAGCTATTTTTTTTCATATGGAATAAAAATGTCAGGATGAGAACCATATGATTGAGGTCTATTCAGAAGTTAGCCCTCACAACAGGAGCAAAAATTTTCTGGAGAGGCCTATTGGTGTTAAATCTCTCTGCAGAGTGGCATCATTTTACTAGCAGACTAGATAGGATGTTAAAAATTATATCTATTATAGCCATCCCAGAGGCATTCACTCAGAAGAGAGTAATGGAGCACAGCTAACAAAAGAGATTTGTCCATTTGGACATGCTGAAGGGCCTGGAGATAAGAAATAATTCTCACATAAGCAGTTCCTGAGTTAAAATATTAATTTATAGGAAATACTTTTAAAAAGGTCTTTTGAGGAGATTTTACAAGGCTCAGGTTTCTCATTTTTGAAATCTTTAGAGCTTACCTCACCTGGTAAGAATTTACAAATCCAATCCCAATCATTTGTGTGTTCACATTCACACTTTTGAAAGCAGAGTAACTTCCTGAGCAAGGAGTGTGTTTTGTTCAGGACATAGCCCTGCTGTGTTCTTGGGATTAGTACAGGGAGCTCATTTTTCTGGTAGTTCCAGTGGACAAACCTTTGCCCCCATGGAAGCTCGTTCACCTTCCCTGAATGGTGCAGTGGGATGGATGGGCATCACTGCAGAATCCTACCCACTTTGTTTACTCCCTGAAAGCCTCCTTGAACAACTGGGTTGGAGGAAATTCTCTGACCTACTGAGTTGTTTTTAAAATTGCTTAGAGACATAGGAAATAGAAAACCAATACAGCAGCTGCCCCACTTTTCTCTTTGGAGGAGCTCAGTTTCCCTGGTGCTGTATGTTCCACTCCACCCATGGTCTCTCTAAGGGCTGTACTTCCTCTCACAGGGACAGTTTGTAACTCCCCTTTTACATCCAGCTTAGCAGCCAGATTTCAGCTTAGATGTGAATATGCATTTCCTGGGATGTCTGTGTACATTTTCATAATCAGTTTGTAAGGTGTGCTATTGGGTACTTTGCTAACATCTGAATTTCTGACCTGTGCTTGTTACAATTCTGCCAAAGAGCCACCAGCTTGTCTAAGGTGGTGAATTCTGTGTGTACCATGCTGTCTGCTGCTCGTGTAGGCATTACCCAGTAGGTACCTAGAGAGTGGTACTTTGAGGGGTGGAGGAGAAAGTGTGAGAGTTATTTTGTCCTTGTAGCTTGCTAGAAACACTGAAAAACCATGAAAGGCTACTGTGCTTCTGTTGAGCTCAGTTTTCAGTTGATGTAGAGCTTGCCACTCCTCTAAATGAGTCAGAGATTACACAGAGTCCAGCTACTAAACCCCCCTGGTGAGCTGTGTACAGCAGAGGAGTGCATTGGTTTGCCCCTTGTCTGTTTTTGTGATTGTTTCTTGTTAACTTCAAGAAATCTTGATTCAAATTAATACAAACATATCAGAAATGCAGCAGCTAGGAGAAATTGCCCTTTTTAAAGAATTGCTTTTATATTAGTAGGTTTTTAGATGTTTGGAGTCTTTTTAATGGAAGAGACGGTGTCAAAGCCCCATTTGTGCCTGCTTGCTTCAGATTGCAGATTAAGAGTTCTTATAAAACAGTGTTGAAAAATGACATTTATAAGAAAATGCAAGGAAATTGGACTGTGTAAAAAGAATGGACTTCATTTAAGAGCTTGGGGACAGGTATTGTAGCTGGCATCTCTCCTTATTTTGGTTTTGGGAGCATCTGATGTCAACCTTAATTGCACAAGATGAAAGAGAACCATCCCAAATTTCAAGAGAGTCTCCTGAGCTTAGGGTTACTCTTCATTTCATTTTCAGGAATTGGGAATAGTTTCACAAAGGTGATCACTAAAACGAAAGGTTTCTCTTTGCTTTGATGCATTTAAGAAGCCAAATCTCCTAGGCACTCAAAGCACTCAACTAAATCCACTTTTTTTCTCAGCACCTGATGAAAGTGGTGTTGCATTTGGTGAGACGTTCCCAAGTAATATCTGCTGTTTACTCACTGTTATTTGCTATCATCTGGGCAGAGTGTACTTACCTCTCCAACTTGCAAGAAATATGAAATTTGCCTCTGGCTCTTTAGATTTTATATTAAGCTATTTTTCAGTCTTTAGTGAAGAAAAATCTTTTCCTGCTGTTCTCTCCTTAGTGCTGGAAGTGGCAGCAGCCTGGTCCTGCCATTTCACAGCCTCACTTCCCATCAGCACTTCTCTTGTTGCTGTAAGATGTTTTTGTTCCTCACCAAGTAGCTCAAGCAGAGCCTCCCAGCCAGTCCTAACAGCCTGTCCATGACATGCAAGAAGCTGTGGTTCTCCCCAGTGCCACGTGCTGTGTTTTGGGGTGAGTCTGTCTGCTGATTGTGTGCAGAGGTAATATCTTCTGTCTGCTTCGAGGTGTGGTACCAAAGGCTGTGCAGGACTAAAGCCTAAGCCTGATTTTCTTGGGAATAAGACATGGAAGCCTCTTCTTCCTTTGTACCAGGCTGGACTAATCAAACAGAAGAGGGAGGCTGGGCCTGGAGATGTGGGTGTTGGTGGCTGGAGCAGCTTACCAGAGCTACTCCTTATTGATAGTGTCAGGAATCTCCTGACCCTTAGGTGATCCTGTGTTCTTGTGGCAGCAGCCTGGTCTGCCTAGAGCTGTTTTGGAGGTTTCCTGTGGCTGAGAGTGGGGTGAGGAACAGGAGAAGTATGGAATTAGGAGTGACAGCAGGTTTCTGCAGTAGCAGGAGAAGGCTTGCTTGCAAATCCCAGTAAGTGTGCTCCTAGTTCTGAAGTGAAAACCATGAGAAAATCTCAGGCAGGGAGACTTCACACAGCCCCAGGTATGGGGAGGCAAAGCAAAGAGAACGAGGAAGGCATGTTTTCTTTGTTGTCTTTGTGAGTGATCTCGCACAGTATCATCCACCCATGTTTTGTTTTTCCAGACTTTTTTCATCATTCTGGATTTTGTTTTCCCTTTTTCATTTCCCCAGACATTGTCTGCAGTAAAGTCCTGCAAGGAGAATGGATACATAACCTCCTCACCTTCCCAGTATTTACTTAGAGGGGAAGCTGTATGTGTACAGACAGACACATGGACACAGGTGTGTAAAACCACATGATGGTAAATTCTGCAGGCTCACAAATGGGCATCCACACTGCAACTACTTCTACAGACAGGAGCTGCCAGCCTACACATGTTCTGGCAACTGCTTAGCTGTACTCAGACTGAATACTTTGTTATTTGCCATAAGGAGTGGAGGCTTTTGAACCCAGCTTTAACACTTTCCAAAATGAGCTCTTGTGTGCAGTGGCACGTCAGAAAAGGCTGCTGTGCTCTCACCCTTGGCTACAGGTGTTTGAGTCTCTGAGTAGGTCCATGTTCCCATTTGCACTCTGGTCCCCTTCAGGTGCTTCGGATCCTGAGTTCATTTTAATTGCCTTGCATTGTCTGTTGGCTATCTCTAGCTACAGAACTGCTGAAGTGATCTCTCATTATGTGATTTGGTGTAGGCATAATTATGAAATTATAGTGTATAATTTATTCATTTTGAGACAGGCCTATGATAAAATTCACAGCTGCTTCTTTCTCTGGAAAAAACCTTTTTTATTTTTCACTTTTGAGGTTGAGTGGGAGGTTCCACGAGCAGGTGAGGGGCTGTGTTTGCCTGGCAAGAGGGCAGGTCAGGAGGTTGGCAGGTGTGGGCTGTGGGTACACAGAGGTGGGGGCAGTTTTGTGCAGGATTGTGGCCAGGTCTGGCCAGGTACAGCCCTGCCACACCTGAAC
>VZRX01018375.1:0-55806 GCA_013398075.1 Notiomystis cincta | reverse complement strand
CCTGCCACACCTGCACCCCTCAATCCTGCCACACCTGCACCTCTCAGCCCTGCCACACCTGCACCCCTCAATCCTGCCACACCTGCACCTCTCAGCCCTGCCACACCTGCACCTCTCAGCCCTGCCACACCTGCACCCCTCAGTCCTGCCACACCTGCACCCTGCAGTGTGGTTTGGCTCAGATCTGACAGACCTTTCTACACTTGGGTCTAATGCAGGCTTAGCAAGTAGAATTCCTTACAGAAGTCAGACTGTCACTGCTTTCAGGGTCTGATAGGGGAATGGAAAAGTGAAACATCTTTTCAGTGTTTCAGTGAAACAAAGGAGGCTGATAAAGTATGTCCTGTGAATTGAATGTTAATTCTATTACAGGGCAAGTACTTGATGGATTGAGATATCCTATTGAGAGCAAATCTGATCACAGGCCTTTAAGTGAATACAGTACCTTTTAACTCCTATCTTATTTCCATTTAGAAATAATTAAATGACTTTCAGATTAAAATGGGAATTATTTTGTGGTGATTTAGATCTTCATACAGACAAGGTGTGAAAGTACCCATTTATTATTTTATCTGTATTTTAGCAGAAATTTATAATAAAATTGAAATGTTGCTTTTTATAGCAGCTTTAGGTGTTACTGAAGAAGTCAGTTGGGATTGTTTTAGTTCTACATTGCTTTTTTTTGACTTTAGCTACTATATTTTAACCCAGCCTTATGCAATAACATGATTAAAATATAGAATTAATTTAAATAAAATAAATTTGTAACTGACAAAACCTTTCAAATACAGATTTTATTTTTGGTTTGGGAAATGATGTTACATCAATATGGATCTGCTCATGAAAATGCACGGATATTGGTGGAAATTCAGGGGTATTGGCAAAAGTGAGGGCATTATAGAAACAGCCAGGAGGCTGATTGTCCATGCAATCACCTTGTGGAGACTGAAATTCTCATCTCCAATTAACTATTTGCCCAGACCACTGCTGCTTCTATTTTGTTGTCTCCTATTCTGATGTTTATTCAGTGTTTTGGAATAGAAGAATCAGGATTTGCTCATAGCTTAAAAACAATATTGGGAAAAAAAGTCTCCTCTGACTTTCCTGCCAGATTGATTTGTTGTTTCCTGATTATCCCTAAATCAGTGCAGTTGTAAAGAGTGGAAAATGGACAGGAAATATGTTTGACCCAAACTTTCAATCTTGGCTTGCACACTGTACACATATCAGCCCTTAGGGTATCCCTGGGTGTCACAGCCTAAATCACTTCAAGGTCTGTGAGTGATTCCGTTTAATTCTGGTGTCACAGGTGACTAACATCACGAGTGTTTTCCCATGGCAGAGTTTCATTATCTGCTCTCAGCTGTGGAAGGGGAATTGCTTCGTGCTACCCCTTTTTTCTGTGCTGGGAGCATCTTTGAGTGCTGAGCATGGCTGAGCTGACTGCTCCCTGACAGCTCAGAGACATGTGGAGGGGACAATGCCTTCTGCTGGGAATTCCAGTGGAGCCCTGGGAAGGCTCCAGAGGCATCCCTTGGGTATGTAACTCCTGAGCACGGGCATGCAGGGCAGGTGTTTCACATCCCCCGGCAAAGGAATTACCAACTCCCTGCCTGTGCTGGAAGACAACAGGTCAAAGATTTTATTAGAGCCCAGAAATCTCTGTAACTCAGAAAAATTCTCAATTATCAGCCAAATCTTGCCCTCTCTTCAACACTTTGCGTAAATATTTAAAGACATGAAGCAACCGCTTCCCTAGGAAGAAGATTCCTTTTGGCTGGATACTTCTTTTCCTGCAGCATATTTCTCTCTAGTCTTAGGCACTATTTTGTTGTCTTTAATACCCCTTGATTGCATCTTGTTATCATCTTGTCTTGATTGGCTTTGTGGCTCATTATACAAAAAGGGTGCTAATCTTTGTTAATTAGTTCCTTATTAGAGTCAGTTGAGATTTGTAGCACAATAAGTGAGCTGTATTTCTGATGATAAATAATTGGCTGCCAAGGAATCCTTAGCATGAAATCGTGTCAGTACAACTGATGATACTTTAATATTTTATGTGGGTTTGTATGTGTTTACTACAGTACTTGGTTCTTCCAGCTGCAATTCCCAAGACTTCGTTTTTTTTTTTGTCCTACAGTTCTGTTACTAGCTTGAACATTCCTTACTCCATGCTACATTCTATGATTTCATTACTTCACTGATAGACAGCTATTTTGTTCAGAAAACTGTCTCCTGTAAATGGCAGGAAGGACTTTCTTCTATTCCTTTTCACACTTGTCTTTATTGTATCCTGGTTTTGCTGTGTCATAGCATTGGATATGATATGTCTTTGGAGAACATTAACACCTGAAGTGTTTTCTGGAGAACTGGTAATAGGAAATGGGATGTAAGGTTGTAGTGATACTGTAAATCAGTGGGGTGCTCCTGAATTTGCCCAGAAATCCAAGTCATTGCTCTGCACCTGGCCCCACTGCTGATGGCCAAGGCTCTGTGCTGTGTATCTCTCACAGGTTACCCGAGCTGCTGCTCAAGAGGGAGAACCGTGGGAACTGGTGCAAGGACTAAGCCTCCTGTGCTTGCTGACCTGTGGGATGCACCCCAGGAGATGGGGCTGAACCAAACCCAAGCTTTTTCCCATCTTTCTGGTGTGCCACAGTGCTCTTCCTGGGAGGCAAACAAAGATGTGCTTTACAGCATAAATCCATATCCAAACAAACAAAACCTCGGGAGTCTAAGCATTCTGAGACCTGTGTTCCCACTCTGCTTGACTACAGCTCTGATGCACTGACCTGGGTGGTGCTCCCTTCTCCTCAATAAAGTGAAATATAGACACCCCTGGGAGCACAGTGATGAACTGGAGAGAAGTTGAGTTTGTTTTTTGGCCAGTGCTAGTGAAGGATTGTCTGAGGCCAGAGCGGGCACCTCTACAGCACAGCATCGCTGTCCTGGTCTGTTCATTTAGAGAAAGGCAACTATCAGGGTGTGCTCATTCAACCAAGCAACAGGAACAGGCAGAGGGGCAGAATGGAGGTGTAACTTCTAACTTAGATTTCAGTCTATTTGTAGCCTTTATAGTTCTGTCTCTTTGTTTTGTTAACATGCAGCGCTCAGTGAGATGCCAAATGTCCCTGCTGCTGTGTCACAGTCAGCAGGGTTGTGTGGAAGAGTGGGATTTCCCTGCATGCATGTCCCTGATGGATCCACACAGCCTCCCTGCACTGCATTCATTTCAATGGGGATCCTCGTGGTTAAGTAGATTATTGCTTTGCAGAAGGGTTGGGGATATTCCTGGTATGGAGTGGATCTCCTGATCTGAGAGATATTTGGTGATATCTTTGATCTAATGTGCTGCTCTTCCCAAGAAGCAGCAGAGACAGTGGTGTGGAATTGGTCTAAACACAGTAAGGGTGGTTTGCCACATGGAAGAGAAGTAGGACAAAAAGCCTAAAGAAAGTAAGAGAAGTGTCAGTTTGAGCAGTTGGTTGAGGAATCCTTGGGTTATATGTTCCTCCCAAATACTGTAATGTTTTGAATATCATTAACATATATTTTACAGAGCAGAAAAGTAAGTCAATTATTTTAGTCTAAATGATAAATTTTGAAGTAGTTTAGCTAGCTTGCTGCTTGTTTTCAATTTCCTTACATTATGGATGGAGCTTAGAGGTCCCTCTCAAATATACACTTTATGATTTGCTTTTTATTGCCCAGCAATACTTCAATTTTATACAACTACCGGAAAATTTCTTCCGTTCAAGTAACACACATAGAAGGATTATTATTGTGACTCTCCCCAGAACCACATTTATTTTGAAGATTGCTTTGACATGATAGAGGGGCATTCTGGAGCACATTACTTCCATTATAGGAAAGGTCACATCTCTCTTTTGCTCAATTCCTATGGGACTTCCATTTTCAAGGAGCTACAGCTTCAATTTTGCACATTGACACTTAGCTGCTTGTTCTGTAAACAGTAGGATTTATATAAGTAAATACTGTTATCCAAAGATGGGCACCTGTGACACGTGCTAGGTATCCATGGAGTGGGCTTGTCTCCTCTCTCCAGGTGCTGCACTATTCCCATGCCATGCTGAACTTCACTTGTTTATCCACTGCCTGCTCACATGAGGGAGGGCACAGAGCAGTCAGGTTCCATTCCATTCCATTCCATTCCATTCCATTCCATTCCATTCCATTCCATTCCATTCCATTCCATTCCATTCCATTCCATTCCATTCCATTCCATTCCATTCCATTCCATTCCATTCCCAGCAGCAGCAGCACAGTGGGCTGGACTACAGCTTTGCTGTTAGCTCTTATGGCAGAGCATTTCTAAAGGCACCCCCTGTACCTGCAACTGCTGTTGATCATGTGTACAAATCTGTAGAGGTTTGTGATACAAAATCCATCCTAACTTTAACCATAAACTGACGTTTGTCTGCTGCACAGTACCTAACCTGGTTTGTACCAATTTATCAGTCCTTCAGCTTACATTTCCAGTCTCTCTAATATACTGTGTGAACCATGGTCAGGTCATGGAGCTTTATATCACAGTTTGTAAATTTTACCATTTCTTCCAAGCAATGTAATTTCACAACAAACAAATTTTAAAAATAATATAAGGCATCAAAGGCTTATAAACAAGCTAACCTCTGGGCATTCCATTTTACTGTGTGGTGGTTGGAAGTCATCTGCAAAATAATGCTGAGTTATTTCTCAAGGATATGTACCCAAGTCTCAAATTGTTTTGATCTTTGAATTGCTGAAGGATCACAGTACAACTATTTTTAGCATTTGAGAAGCTGCATGTAGAGTGATGCAGATTTAAATAGTGCATAAGATATTTTGACAATGAAATATTTTTGAAGACATACACTGAATGTTTATGAATTATGAGTTTTATCCTCAGTAGCCAGAATAATGTATTTATTCCCGTTAGTGAAAAGGTCATAAATCAGAGTGGCAAGATACAAGCTCACAAATGCTTGTGTGTTTGCAGATGCCTGTACTCTTCCCATTTTCAACTGAAAAGTTGTGTTTATTTCATTATCCCAAACCATAGTGGTGAAAATCACCATATAGTGATAGTGATAGTGCATTAAAATCTAGTGAGATAAACTGCTTGACTCCCATCCATAGTGAAAAATAAGTCAGGAATCCTATGGTATTGAATTCTGTATTAATGGGACAATTTCTGGTAATTTCTCAGATAGGTTCTGTGCTACAAGCTGGAAGTCCCTAAGTGAATGAAGATACAACCTGCTGTGGGCATTGTGTCTGTTTCCAGTGCTGAGTATTCCAGTTGTATGTGATCTAGTGAGTTGTGTTGCTGCTGGAGCACAGATTTAAAAAAAAAAAAAAAAAGAAAAAAGAAGCTGGTTCTTGCTAGATGAGTGGAACATAAAATGTAACCAAAAGATCTTCTTAACACAGGAATGACTGCTAGTTTGGAGGTGGAACAAGCAAAGTGGGCATACAGCTGGCCTACAGTGTCCCTTCTGAGCCTCTTTTCTGTTCTGGACGTGGAAGTATAGGACTAAAATGTACATTTTAATCTAACATTTGAAGCAAAAGTGTCATCATGGGGCGAATCCTGTCAAAGGAAGATTCCTCATTTTAATGATTGCCTATTTAACAAGTTAAGAATGCTTTTAGAGCAAAACTAAAGAAAGCACAAAGCAGAACAAAGTCATAGTCTTGTAAAATAATAATAAAAAGATTATAAAAGAATCCAGAAGCACCTGTTGTTTAAAAATTGATGAATCCTGAACTGAAGACTGTCATGAATAAGATAAGGATGAAGCTCTCAAAGAAATACTTCAGGGAATTTCTTTTAATGAGACCTGAAAAGTATGCCATGGGCATAATATCACAGGACAGAGATTTGAAAGCCTCGAGCCAACTTTCTCTTTTGCCATTGTAATTTGGCCCAGCTATTGTAGTTAATCACTGAATATAAGGCAGCTACAAGTTCCATCCTTTAGGTAACCTATTAGAAGTTCAATAATTAGAAAAGTTTCAGCTATTTCCCATCTTGGCTAAATGGTTGGAAAAATAGCATTAAAGCCCTTTCTGAAGAATTTTAAAGAAGAAAGGTACTTAATGGGGAATCTCCCATTCTCAGTTGTTCATTAGTGGCATGTGAAGAGAAAACAAATTTCAAAGTATTGAGACATTTCAGTGAGGTGCTGAAGGGAAAGTAGGAAACACTTGACACGCAGTGAACCCAAACTCACAGGAATCCGATACCCTCATCTCACTTGAAAAGCAGGTAGTTGTGTGCCAGTGGGAGCTGCAAGTGCTTAGCCTTGTGTGAACAATCTCTGAGATTGCAATTTACTGCTGCACTCAGGGCTGCTGGAAAGGGCCTGGTGGGTACAGTGGATGCCAAGTTGAAAATGAGACAACCGTGTGTTTGATTGCAAGGCAAAGCACACACTGGGATGTGTTGAGAGGGGTAAAGTCAGAAGGCAAGGGAAGAAGGCAATGCATGTCCATTCTGACTTTGTTCTTGTTATAGGCAAATTGGTGCTGACCTGCTGAGCTCTTGGTTTTGATTAACAGTACGTGTACTTTCTGATCCAGAATGGGTTTACTTGCATCAGCTTACTTGGAGCTTTAGTTTGGGCTAAAATCCTGAGCTCAGTTTGAGAATAGTTGAGCTTTGTAAAAAATATATGAAATATTAAGGACCCTGTTTCTGACAGTTACTCCATGTCACCCTGAATATCTTACTGTAACATTGAAGAACTGGTTCAATCAACACTTGTCAGGAAAGCAGTGGTTGTAGAGGACTGTTCAAAGGGGAGCTGATCCTCCCTTGGGCTCAGGGAATGGTAGAAATAGTCTCTATAGGTACCTTGCCATTTTTTGTCAGCCCTCAGTAAAATGTAGCAATGATAATCTGTCTAGTTGCTTTTATTTTTCTGTCTGTCATTAGTTCTGCTTCTGAGACCCTTTCAAGCACTACAGGTCCCTGAAGCAGGAGGAGAACTCTACAGTATATATAAATACATATAAGTCTATATCAATATATATAAGTATATATTTATATATAAATATGTAAGATTTGGCAGGGTGTTACTGCATGTGAGTGTGCAATCTGTGATCACATCAGTCTCACTTAATCCTTCCTAATACTTGGTGTACTGAGTTGCCTGGTTATCTGGCATTTTGAGTGTGACCAACAGCTGCACTATTGATTTTAATGTACCTTGTTCTCAGAAATGTGAACATCCTGTTCATTGTTTACAGTGAGTTCCTTTGGAAAAGTTGCAGATTAATGTACTTTTTTATTGTAGGAATCCTACTAACAGGAATAACATCCAAATGCACAGTTTGTTTGAGAATCAATAATGTCATTCTCCACAGTGTCCTCAGGCAAGGAAAGGACATTTTGAAAGATTAGACTTTAAAATGTATGAAAGACCCTGCACCCAAAGTATTGCAGGAAATCAAAAACATTGTCTGTTACATTAATGCCTTGATTCCAGACTCTGTGAAACTATTTTGTGAAATTTACAGCTGCAGTTGTCTTGCAGAAAATCATGATATATTAAAAAGTCTATGGAAATAGACAGGCTCTGTGTGAACCTTCAAAACAAAACCAAACAGATTGTGAGTCCAAGTTTGGCTGGATAGCACATCAATCATCTTTTGGAAGTCATTGTTTAACAGTAGATATGGAATAGTCTCTTAGAATTTAAGTCAAACATATTTTAAATGGGATTTATTTATTTATTTGTTTGCAACTTTGCTAGGAAAAGTAGCATTTACAGACGATACCTCTGAAATTGTGGGTTTAATTCTGAGTTTTGTCTTGTGTCTGTGAGAGTTGGTTGGGGGGGAACAGAATGACACCACCTGAATATTTTTAGTCTTATGCTGTTCTGCAGTGTGGTATTCACACAAACCATTGGAGAGGTCACTTTATCCGTTGGCATAAAGTTTCACACTCTCACAGCTAATAGGAGAGCTGTTGCTGATTAATAAATTTCTCCAGTCTTCCACCTATTCCATCATTCTAAAACAAAGCCAATGAGGGAATTCAATTTTGCCTTATGCTTTGAATTAAAATACTTACACTTGAACAAGGTGAGCTTCCTCAGTTCAGCACTGCAAGCTCTCCTTCTCAAACTCTGCCTTCATGGGGTGCCTTTTCTCTGCCTCTGTCGCTGCCCTCCCCGTTGGTCTGCAGGGCTGGGAGCCCTTGCACTGCAACCTGCACTCAGCTTTGCCCTTTACAGTGGCTTCAGAGAATGCCTCCCTCCTGAGCACTTGTGTTTGTGCCTGCTCAGGATGGCAGGGAGGAGCTGTGAGAGGCCAAGAGAAACAGCCAGCCTTTCACAGAGCAGCTGAATAGAAAGGAGAAGCAGCAGGACACGCACTTTGGTTTTCAGCTTTGTAGCCTTCATATGGACAATATGAACAATGCTGATTTTCCTCTCTACTGCACGTGGGCTACTTTGAACTCGAGGAGATGTGTTCATTTTTACAAGGACACTCCTTGTGCCATAGAAAACATTTACACAGAGCTGGATGCAGTTGTTTTCTCAGATTTGGATGTGTCATGATTATCTCGCCCACTTTTGTGACAGATCCTTGACATTAAAACTTGGTTCAGGCTTATACAGCTCCAGGGAAGATCAATGAATCTTGTCCTCCAGTTTAAGAAAACTTTTACCATTTGTATTTCTCAGATTAGTATTAACATCAGTGAATGCAGATACCTCCATTCCTGGAAAACAGTGAAAATACTGAGTGTAGTCCTCAGAAGAAATCCTTTCTCCTCTCATTTTGTTAGTCTCAAAATAAAAGTTCGCTTCAAAAGCAGACCTCAATGCAAATGGACTTTGTATTAGAAGCAGGTTTTAGATTTTGTGTAAACCTAAGAATGTTGGAGGTTGCTGGCTGGACTGCTTAACAAACAAGTTTTCCCGTGGCTTTGATGCAGTTGCTCATAAATTGAAATTGGAACCCACCGTCTGCTGACCAGTATGGATGCACAACCCAGGGCTGCACAGTGGAAATTTGTTGGAGCTCCTTTCACTTTTACTTTCTTCTATCCCTTGATGTTATTCAGTTCTGAAACTCCCATTTAATTTGGAATATTTTTGGTGTGCACTGTGTAATTATGAATTCCATACTCAATGGCCTGACACTCGTTTTTTTGCACACACTGTCCTTTGTCAAAAGGGCAAGAAGGGGCATGTGCTCAATATAGATGAAGCTGTCTGTCTGAAAGGATTTTCCAAGTCTATCTCTGCACCTGGGAAGGGTGATAGTCACAACTGAATTTTGGCTAAGTGCAAAAGTTCCCTTGCTGCATGTTCCCCATATGCTGGTGAACAAACATCAGCATAATCAAGCGCAGAAGAAAAGCCCCCATTCTCAGATGAAAGAGTGAGGGCAGATTTGCAGGTATCACCCACTTAAGGGATATCATTAGGAGTTTGATCTTATCTCTGAGATACTTGGGATGTGCACAAAAGCTTCCTCAGACATCTGTGCTGTGAGTCCTGGTGGATGTTAAGGGCTCCTCTGCAGGGACTGTCTAAATCAGCACAGGGTCTGTGCAGTGCTCACTTTACAGGATGGGGAGAGGGAGTGACAAACTTTATTTACTTTTACAGTATCCAAAAGGCAAGGCTCCCATGTGATGCACTCCCACTCAGGAGACATTAGTTTTTGACACAGAATTTGTGTTTCTTAAAGCAAAACATCAGTCCATGACTGTCTCACATAAACAAATGCAGGTATTAGAACTGTTCCCCACTTTGCTGGGGGAGTTTTTTTCCCCTGCTGTTTGTGTGAATTTTCTTTCTCAGTGGAAATCCCATTTAGCTTAAACTTGTGGGGTTTTTTTTCTCCAAGTATAACCTCAAGCTAAACTCTTTTGCTTATGTTGCTATTTTTTACAATGGTTTAAGCTGAAGTTAACCTTCCTATTAGCATTTTAATGGAAAAGGAGATTCTAGCACTTAGCAAGACATTTTGTCTGCTTTCAAATGGCAACGTGGTAAAGGTATGAAATGCTGTTTTCCATTGTTTGCAAATTCTTTCTTTTCCTACCGCAAGGCTCTGTCTCCTTTATTGATATAAATAAGAACAGCATTTGGCAGGGACATCCCAGGTCATCTGTTACAGTAATTTTCTTTATAACAACATCAAATACTCGGCTTTATAAGCTAGTCAGTTCAGTTTTAAATGAAATTAAGGGGGGTTTGCTCATGCTTTCTAAGCCTATTTTGAATGTTCTTTTTACTGGTCATTAAAATACCTCTTCATAGCTTAAATGAATTCATGGTCAATTATAATAATTTGTTTCAATGCCAGGTAATATCCTTTAGCTGAAATATTGTTCTTTTAAGTGAAGATGACTTCCCAAATATGGTTCTGTTGCCACAGTCCTTCCTTACAAATGTCCCCATTGTGTGACACTGTATGGGGAGCCCTTTCCTTAGTGGGAATCTGAAAGTGGGTCAGGACATTGTGTGTCTAAGTAAATAATATTGAATGTACTGTCAGCTTTCCAGAGGTACCTCAGGGTCTTTCTAACACCCTCCCAAAATAGTGGAGGTTAAGCCATGTGAAAATCGAAGGGCAAGCAACAGATTTGTTGTACTGGCAAGAATTATTTATTAGAAGTTCCCAAGACAATAAAGACTATAAGGTAATGGTTATAATAATAGCTTTGTTCCTGCCTTGCTAGGATTTCCATTAGATGTTAATTCTATTATTAAAAATTAAATTTGTTTAAAGCCCTGTTTTTTTAAAATCTTGTTTTCTTAGGAAACACCTATTGATCAAAACAGGCCCTGCTTCATTAAAAATTCAGAGCACTATCCAGATCAGTTGTCAAGCTGGATATATTAAACCAGAAGATGTTTGAACAGTAGCAGACACAAAGTGATGTGTCCAAGCAAGAGGGAAATCCAGGCACACCTACGAATTTTGCTCCAAAACCATGGAGCACCTTCAGGGCTGCAGGGTGAGAGCACATTGTGCCAGTAGAGCCACAGTGGTTCCTTGGTGCATGACCAGGGCAGTGGTTGGCAGGAGGAGGCTGCTGGTAACAGCCCTTGAAAGGGCTCAATATTGATAAAATTCCACCTCTGTACTGGTGTAAGGCTGGGAAGGTGCTTCCTGTGTGCTGCTTTCACCCTGGAGGGCTCACTGACTGCCACTCAGAAACACAAAACAGCAGCAAGGAGGTACCAAGTGCAGCCAGACAGGTGCAGCCAGGACACAGGGGCCATGAGGTGGGGATGGTGCTGTCCCTGTCCTCTGGCCTCTCCTGGCTGGAGAGGGAGGACGAGCATCAGCACGTGCCAGCCCTGAGCTCTGGCAAGGAGTGGCATCTGCAAGGTGCACTTCCATGGGGACAGTAGGAGGGAGTTGGCTTTTTCCTGTGCTGGCTGGAAGATCAGTTGATAGAAAGCTACATTTTCTAGTAAATTGGTTGAATAATGGTGTGTTTGGGGAGAGAGCTGGATCTCACACACAGGTATCTGGTGAGGCTCTGTTAAAAGACAGAAAGCTCCATCTGCTCTCTGAGAGCAGTTCAGTGTAAGTGTCAGAACAGGAGGTCATGGGGGCTTGTGTGACTTGGCTGTGCCAGGAGTTATTTATATTCTTTTTTTGAGAACAAGGTCTACAAGGCTGCCCTCCTGCAGAATCAGAAACTCAAATACAGGAGGATTTCCAACCAAACGAGGAACATTGGATTGGTAAATTAAATTTAATTATAAATTTAGTTAGAGGATAAACACACATTGTCAGGCTCTCCACCCTTCCTCTTCCTGCTGGTTTGGAGTGGTGTGGGTTGGTGATGTTGCATTACGTTAATATAAAATATTTCTATGAGGCTGGGTGACTGTACCTGAGATTATCCACTCTGCCAGAGGAGAAAGTAGCTGTTAATATAATGTATTTTCTGGTTTGGATAAACTATTTTGTTTGCAGAGACAGAGTGCAGATTTTCCAAATTGCTTTTCCATCCTTTTCAGCTAAGAATCATGAGAACAAAAACATGAAGACCATGTATTAAGTCTTGAGATCACTCTTGCTGCAGAGTTAAATGGTTTGAGTTTAATAATAATAATAATGATTATTACAATAATCACTATTATTAGTAGTATAACTTTACGTTATTTCATATTTAATATTAATGAAAATATTTTTAATGGTGATATCTTCACCCCATTTGTGTGCATTTTGTCCAATTATGAAAATTATTCATTTTAAGAAGCATTTATAGGTTGTTTGGGTTAACATATGTTCTGTTCAAGGATTGTAACCACAGGTAGGTACCCCAAATTCCCACATATAAAACTGTCATTTTCATTTGAAATAACTCAAAAGTACCATTTAAACCATGAATCCCACCCAAGGTCATCATACTTGGGGACAAAATTTTGACAGCAAAGCTGTCAGTTATGTCTTAAATGATACTTGTTTGATTTGTCTGCATTCAGGAAGCAAAATTAGAGGCCTGTAGCAGGAGTTATTGTGGGTCATGTATGCAAGAGGAATGTTGTTCCTATGCAAGTGCAAAGGAACTGGTGTTTGCCAGCTGCTGCTCTGACTGCTCTCTCACAGACTGTTGACTTTGTGTACATGTAGTGATTTTTTCAAAGGATCAGTGATCATTGAGGCAGCAATAATTGGCACTGGGGAAACCTTTGAGCAAGTCTTCCCTAGCAGTTAGTGATGTGTTGATTTCAGTGGCTTTTGAATAGCTAGAAAGTGTGCTAATTTTCAGTTGTGTAGTAGCACTTAATTAAAAATGCTGCAGAGACACGGAGGGGTGGGCTCAGCATTGGGTGAGATCCTGCTAAGTGAGCAGCATGTGCTGGTGAGTCTGGGAATGAAGCACAGTCAGAATAACTGAGCAGTGGATTAACAGAAGAGTGTGTCTGTCAGGACCCAGCAAGGTCTTTTCAGAACAGAGAGCTGATTTATCCTCCTGCCAAACACCAAACATACTCAGTGGCTGCAGGTCTGAGAGCTAAGGCTCAACCAAACAATAAGTTTAGGGTTAGGACAGAGACAAAACCTGATTTGTAGCTGTAATCTCATTTGAGCAGGTACCAGTGTGGAGCAACCTTGTGCATGGTGCTCAGGAGCAGAACTAAACAGAAACAGAAAGTGCTTCTCTTCATTTTATTTTCAAAACACTCCTGTAGTTCTTAGTCCTGCTTTCCTGGCCATAGTTTTAACACAGAGGAGAGCAGAAGGTGACCCCTTTACCTTAAGTATTGGTATGAAACAGGTTGTACATGTGGATGACTGAACAGGTTTATTAAAAAAGAAACAGGCAATAGTTAAGGCTCTAGCTGCTGCAGCTGTGAAAGAAGCTTTCAGAACTTTCAATGAGTTTAAATTAGGAAGTTTTATGTGCCTGAATCTGAAACTTGAAAATGTAAGAGTCATTGCAGTTGCTTAATGAAATAATGAAAGCATCATATGAAATTATGCAAAACCAGGGGAAATTCAATATCCTGAAATCCTACACACAGATTAATCAAATTAATGGCAAGGTATAAAGGGACACATTTGGGAGATTATGAAGAAAGTCAGCTGTAAAGAGTTTTAAGAACCTTGGAAATGGAAGACAAGCCATTGCTCAATGCTGTATGGCAATTTTCTCAGTATAGTAGTTAAATATAATATTTTGGAGGAAAAAAGTAATCCTTTTATTTTTGCTTTTTTTAAAGGAAACCTCTACAGCACATTTGTTTTAGCTTGGAGGAAGTTAAATATGCTTCAAATATATTGTCTTAATTTTCTGAAGAAAAATACATAAGCATGTTTTATATAGCAAAAATGTCAGACCAAGGGGTTTCTATTTGTGGAGATATTACTTGTCCTTTTTGTTGTTTTTTTTTTTTTTAATTATTATCTAAAATGGAATTTGCCATTAATTTACAGACAGTTTCAGGTAACCAATAGCACATTTCTTTTCCTTCATAAACCATTTGTCTGAAAAAATTAATGGGGCTCCTATCTTGAATATTTGAGAGCTTCTCAGTGTTCAAACTGTGTGAAAATATAATTGGAGTCTCCTAGTTTCTGCTTCTTCTCACTGTCATATTTTAAATAGAATAAACAATATGCAGAAGTGAAAACGAAATAATTATTATGTGAGATGGGTGACATTTGGGAAAAGATGTAATATACCCAAAACTTATAATAAAAGCTATGAATTTAAAAATGTGCTTACCAAGAGTACCAGCAAAAAAGAACAAGAAGAATCAGATACCTTAATGCCAAACTATTGCCTCCAAAATTTAGGAACTCAGGTGCCAAATTTACTCTCCTCAGTGACAGGCTGCTGTGCCAGCACTCAGACCACAGAACGTCAGGAGACAAAACCCACAAAGGATCAAGATAAACAGCAGCAGGACAATAAGCAGCCCAACGTTTCTGCTGCCCTGAGTGTGCTCACGTGAGACTGCAGCGTCATCTCTCAAAGGAAATATCCCCAGATGAAATTTACTTCACTAGAGGGACTCACATTGGAAAGTTCCCCAGTCTGAGGGGTTCTGCCTGATTTTAAGACCAGCAGTCCGAAACACTTCAATTAGGATGAGAGCAGACCTTAATGTGGGGTTTGAGTCAAGCACTGCTTCACCTGGGGTAGAGAGCTTGTTCCCATGGGGACACCTTGTCACAGCCCACATCTCATGGCCCTGTTCCCTGTACAAAGTCCCTCAAGGAAGTGCTCCATCCCCACATCCATATGCCCATGGCTTGTTCTGAGATTGTATGTGCCTCTCCTCTTCCCAGCTCAGATCCCTCAGATCCCGCTTGTTTCCCAAAGCAGAGATCTCAGTCTGTGGTATTGGTAAATCATTGTCTTCAGAGGAACAGGGCTTCTGCCCTTAGAGGGATGGAAGGAGCACTCTCTGTGCTGCTCTTTCCTCTCACCATAGTGCAAATCTGCACATTTTGAGCATTCCCTGGTGGATGCCACTCGTTCCTATCCAGATTTTTCAAATATGTTGACAGAGCAGAGGTGAGCACCAGGGAGAAACCTGTGCTCTGAAAACACTTCATCAAAGCCTGTTGGTTGTGACTAACAGTGATCAGTGTACAAAAAAGACATCTCTTGGGTTAGATGATAGTGAAAGAGAATAAGCAAGTTTCCTGAGGTGCAGCAAAGCTCCTTCCAAGCCAGTCTGCCTGCCCTGGCCAGCTCAGCTCAGTCACAGAGCATCTGCCTCAGCCACAGTGTCAAGGTGAGCACAGAGACTCCTGACCCTGAGCTGCTGCTTCTCTCATGCTCACATCAGACTAGGTTAAGTCACGTTCTTTAACCTCAGAAATACAGCTGCAGAATGATCCTTTTTGGGTCATTTCCATTCCAAGCATAAATGCTCTTGCTAAGTCCTCACCAGGTGCGTGTTGTGCTGCTGAGAACTTGGCTCACAGGTAGAGCTCCCATTGCCTCAGAGGTAGTTCACTATTATTAAAGGAACTATCAGACTGCCAGAGGTGGAGAGATGGTGTTTTGGGATAAGCATATTTGTAAAATCTGGGAGGAAAATATTGGAGAGGAAGATGGAGGGAGGAAATACTCTGTTAGATATTTGTGTATTGAAAGTGACAACATCTAATATTACTGTCAGGAAAATTTATCCTGTGTTAAATTAATGTACTGTATTATGGGATGCTTTTATACAGCAATTTGATTTTCTTGGTGAAGTATTGTATTGAGAAGTAATAAAGAAAATTCTAGTGTAAAATACACTACCTTCAACATTCATAAAACACACTGTACTTTAAAGGACCCAATCCTGGCCATATCCACTGAAATGGAAGCTTTGCCATTGACTTCTGTGGAAACAAGGTCAGCTACAAAATGATCAATTAAATAGGCTTCCAAGAATGATTTATTGTCCTCATGATACTCATTTTCACCCCATTAGCGTTCCTTTCCGTTAGTGTGACCTTCAGTCTCGCACAGTGAAATGCTTATTGCTCCAAACCATGACCTAACACGATGAGAATACAACTGATAAGGCAATGATGTGAGTCAAACAAGATAGTGCCCATGGGCAGGAGCTTCTTGTACAGTGCACTGGACTCCTGGCCTACACCTTGTAATGATTTTGGACATCCTGCTAGCATAAAATCTGTGTAATTCTAATAAATCAGTGAATGTGCAGGTTTAAACACCTGCCTGCCCATGGAATGAATTCCTTGTTCCGTTTTTCTTGTGGCTTTTGCTTATGTATGAAATTGTCTTTATCTCAACCCATGAGATAAAGACTTACTTTACTCTTCTGATCCTCTCCCCAGTCCCAACATGGGAGGAGTAAACAAGTGGCTGTGTGGGTGTGAGTTGCCAGCTGGGGTTAAACTATGACACTAAACTATAGCATGCAGACAAATATTTTCTTGAGGGGTGAAATTAGTGTTAGTTTTCTTTTTCAAATAAAAATATCAACTTTGGATCTATCAAATGGAAAACAAGCAAAGGACTAATCCCAGTGGAACAGGAATTCAGTTATGAACCACCTGTATCACAGACCTGGGAAATTTTGACTTGCAGTTTCCATTGAAAGATAGAGATGTTTGATGTAGAGAGATACAACACACGGTACTGTGTGTTCTTTTTCTATTGCTGTTGGAATTGTATACTTAGTGAATTAGTTGTGATTGATGATAGTGTTTTAAGGACTTGCTAGTTCTTCCTGGGAAGAGATGGCATATTTTAGCTATATTAATGGTTTGAGACTTAAGGATAGTAACATATATTTTTGTAATCTTTCAGCAGAAAAGCCACAATTTATATAAATGGATCCACTCTGTCTTTAGCTCAAGTAACTCTGACAAAAGATGTCATTTGCAGTAATGTTGCTCATCATTCATAGATGCAAAAGCTTAAGGCTCCATTGCTTTGATATGAAAGTGTGTTGCAGTTTTCTGCTTCTTCTAATATCAGTATATGGTGTTAATGACACTTTAACTGTTTTAAGTAGCTCCAGATGGGACTAAGAGAACAGAAAGGTGCTTATTTGCCAATAGAAAGATACATACTAACTTGGGAGTGTGTAGAAAGAGAAAAGCAGCATTCCAGCAACAACTCAGAATTCCCTAAATGTCAGTTCTGCAGCACTTAAAAAATAGTGCTACAATGTGTTCAGCCAAAATTGCCAATTTATGGCACAGCACAGTGTATTAGATCCCTTTACAGCACCTTGGTAAGGAAGCACATCATTGCAGAATGCTACCAAGGGCTGGGAGAGGTCTCTGGCTGGCTCTGCTGTGCTTGCTGAAGTGCAGCCCAATCCTGCAGTCGTGTTTGAATGCTCCCTGTGGCTGTGAGATCAGTAATGCATGTGTGGGGACCCATCCTGGGATGGGCCACAGACAACAAAAGCATGCTACAACAGGTAGTCTTTAGACACAATCTGAGAGCAATAACAGATTAGGACAGACATTCTGCCCTAAGAGTGTGTCTAACATTACTGCTGCACTGTGCTTTTGCTTTTGTGATCCAGCCCTTTTACGATGCCACAATGCTTTTACTGATTAAAAAAATCCCCAACGCAACAGCTAAACAAACAAACTCCAGCTCCTCCTATCTGTGTTTAATCCACTGGTTCTCTAAAAAGCATTGATATCATATAGTTTGTAGATAAGTGGTAGACCCTTATATAGTGCCTGTATTACAAGTGTGCTGGCACACAAAGATTTTCTTTATTTACTACTTGAAATCTGTGAGAGAAAGTGCTAATATTTCCCATCTCTAATCCTGTATTTAGATTATCTCCATGCTGCCCTGTTAAAATACTTTGTTCTGTAATTATTAATCCAGGTATTGTTCACCTCCTGAGAAACTGTCATCCTCTTTAGCTATGCACCTCACGTCTTTCAGTTTAAGCAGTTGCCTTACATCGCTAGAAAACAGCCCTTAGAATTGAAGTAAAACACTTGCTGAACATGACAATCTTTTACCCTGTAATAAATAAAAAGGTGTTTGATAGCTCTTGTGCATCAGAAGGAGCTGATGGACGTGTATGTGTTGATTAGAGAGAACTGAATGTGATGGATAATGCATTTTAAAGCAGTCAACACAATGGAAAAAAAATTCAAATGGAGGTAGGTGGTAGGTAAAACAATCACACGTGCCTGGGCAGGTTATGACTCTTACTGTATGAAGAACATGATAAGTAATGCAGCCTTTACTGCTTCCTGCCCTGCCACTGCTGAATTTGTGCTCAGCCAGCCTTTCATCCACCAGTCTTCCCATCCTTTGGGACTGAAGTATGGTAAGAAATTTATAGTTTTTATTTGGAAGTAATTTTGTGGAGTATTTTTTGGTTTTTTCCTCAGATGTTACTTTCATTTTACATTGGAACAAAACCCCAAATTCTCCAAACTCCTGTCATAAAGGCCTGTCTGACAAATGCTGTGTGAGAATGCTGTTTCAGAAAGAAATAGAAGTTTCAGGGTGGCCTGACTGGAAAATTGTCAGGGATCTTCTTTAAATGTCTTTTCTGCTTTAAAATTTTTCCATGAGCTGGGGCAGTAACACTTCATAATCACACAGAAGATATAAAATGGCAGTCAAAATAGTATGTTGAGTTTCAATTGAATGATGTATTTTAAATGTAATGGCAGTTCCTACCCAGAGCAGATTGAATCGTCTTGTTCTCTTGTTGAAAATGTCAAAGCAAAATCTTAAATTGCTTCAACACATGACAAACAGAAGACACTTTGAATGGGAAAATGAAGAGTCAAGCAGGTTCGTTACAACAAGCTGACACAATTTCAGGAGGAATTTCTCAGAAATTACATCCCTGGTACAAAACTTTAATCTGTCTGCTGGTAAAAAAGCAGCAGAAACCCTTAAAGCTGGGTAAGGAAGGTTCCTCTGAGAACAGCAGAGCAGTGCAGAAGCTGAGGAAAGTGGTCTCTGTTTTGAGCTGCTTCACCAGCACTGTCCCAGTGGCTGAGGGACAGGAGCAGTGTAGATGTCTGTCCTGGCACTTGGTGGAGGACTCACAGGAGGACAGAAAACCCCTCTCAGGAATCTGTTTGTGTGCAATTCGTTCAGGCAGCGGCAGGTGGAGTATCTGGGTGTTGGAGCAACCCTTCAGTGTGTCCGTGCCCTGCTCACAGGGAGCTTGTACTGCCTTTGTCACTAAGGCTGGGGGAGCAGCTTCCCCTTCCTGCAACTTTGGGTGTATAAGCCTTGGCTGAGAGGATTTGTTAATAAAAATAGCGTTGGTTCCTCTCCTCTTTTTCCACTTGATGATTTTTTTCTCTTTCAATTTTTTTTCTATTTTTCTCTTGATTTAAAGATTATCTTCATCTTTTAATAAAGGATGGAGGAAATATACTGAAGGATTAAATCCTTATCTGCAGCCATTTGAAGTGCCTGTGGGACTGTTTAATCTCACATTTCAGAGGATTTGGAAGCTAGGCCTCTCTGCAGTTCCTGCTGCAGACAGTATATATGTGCTCAAATTGACCTGTGGGACAGGTGCAATCCATCTCTCACTCACTGACAAGTTTATTTTACAGTCCTCTGATAAAAATGTCTGGTGTGTTGACAACCTGCTTCACAATGGTCACATCGATTCCAAACAAGTAAAGTCCCAAAGACCTTTTTGTGGCCATGTCTTCACTGTTTTCCATTGCTTTTAGCATTGCCTTGAGAGCTTTGAAATGTTTCACCGGGAAGTTCATTTGTTCCTCTCAGCTGTGCTGGGTGTCACTCACTGGGCTTGTTCATGGGGCTGCCCAGAGATGCACCAGTGGGCAATGGAATACAAATCCTCAGACATTTTTAGGAATGCATCTCCCTGCAGCCTTTAGTCACATTGCTCTTGGAGATTTGCCTGCAATTCTTTGCATCCCCACTGACCAGCAAACATTTTCAAGTAATGTGGTGGTCCTAAAAGATCACGTTTACTGTTGAACAGTCGCCTTCTGCAAACCTGGTGCAGTGCTTTGCACATGTTTGGTGTATTTTTGTGAAAAAGAAATTGCATTCTTGGATCAGAGACTCTTCCCTTTTTTTTGATAGTAGCTGATACTGAAAGGTTCGGGTCCCAGGCTGATCACCAGGGGTTATTCTGGTTCCCATCAGCTGCTAGAAACTCTGATGTAAGTGGTAAAAGGCAGCAGAGCTGACTCTGAAAATGGGTCGTCCCGCCAGAGATTTCTATGGATGCTCCTTTTTTTGTTCATTCTTTTAAATCCTTTGCCTCAAATAAGAAGACAAATTTCCTGGGATAACTATCTCCTTCATTTCTCTAAGCATTGTCTTTCATCAGAAGATTTACATTTTCTTGATCTTTGGTCATGAGGCAGGATAAACAATAGCAAGTGTATCCACAAGTTCCTTATGTGCCTACATTATGCCTGCTTTTATTCATTTTCCTGCTCATCCAACCAATAATGACATGATTCGCCCCAATTTTTTCTTAACGACGCTCCATGTACTTAGTGAGTACACAATTCCAAACTTCTTCAGTGGAAAAAAATGAAAATATAGTAGACAAACTTGGTGGAATATATTTTGCAGCTTTTGAAGGCAAATTAGAGAAAAAGAACCTACATAAATATTGCATAAACATTTTTTGAAAAGGTTTTCCTTGTCAAGTATAGTAACATTTTTCATCACTGTAACAAGCTTAGGAAGCCAGGATGCTAATCCAAAGAATGCATCAGAATTAATAGACTGGATAGGGCAGGTGAAACCTTCTCATTAGCCCCCAACAGAGCAAAATCAATTGGCAAGAGATGACTTAACTGAAGTTTCATGTTTCCTACTTGTGAATATAATTAATCTAAAAGACTTACAGTTGAAATTCCATCTAAAAATTGTTTGTGGTGTGGCAGCTTTGCAATTGTAATGGCCCTGCTGAACATCAAAGCAGGCTGAGCTGTTACACTGTGCAACATCTAAAATTGTCCAAAGTACAAGTTTTAAATGGTTGCTACAGCCTTTGAGACTTAAGTGAAAAGCATTTTTAATGTCATTCTGCAGTAGTTCTGTCCTTTTCTTTGAAAAGCTGCCCAGGGATATTTGGGCTGTCTCAGGGCCCAGGTGAGCCATGAGGTTGCATGAAACAGCAAAGTAAGAGAGGTGGCAAAATGGCACTGGCTCCTCCTTCAGCAGTTTGTGGTGAGCACTGGCTGGAAGCTGCTGTTGAGCTTGGAGATGGCTTTTCCTCAAAAAGAGCACCCATTGTTTTGCCTACATATGGCACAACAGGTGCTTAATTCATCTGATATTCATCGCCCACAATAATTGGTACACTATACCTAAAGACTTTTAGTTTTAGAGAATAATGGATTGCTTTGAGTTTTATTAAAACAGTGCATAAAATCCACTCCATGGTAGTTCACATGTCTGGAGTTGTGCTGTGTTGCAGTACTTCACTGTGCACAAGTGGTCAAATTGATCATGGAATATTAATGGATTGTGGACTGCAGGCTTTTGGTAGTCTGGCTTCAGGTTGACAAGAATGATGGCTTTCATTTGCATGCAAAGACTCCAGCTGTTCCTTTAAGATGGATGAGGGGATCTGGCTTCATCCGTCACCACTTCTTTACTTTTTTATAAGACAGAAAGAAAGAAGAATTTAAAAAGCCAAACCATAAAATGTCATAAAATGTTCTTTGCAGATCTCCTTGAAATAGAGGGTAATTTCAAGCATCTTATTTCTGCCCAGAGTCCAAGAGAAACATTTTGAGTGCAGATGAAATTATGTGTCCTTTGTGCTAAACACACTCTGTTCATTAAATAAAGCACACTCCATTTGAGATTTTCATGAATTACATTGAAGGAAAATGTAATTTAGATTTAGTAAGAATTTATTACACTTTCTGTCTACTTCAGAGGAAACTCATGCTTGATTCATAAAAGCAAGCTGCATGATCCACATTTAGGAAAGGAATAAAATGATCGCAGGAATCATTTTGGTTAGGAAAGAACTTTGCATAATCTAACACAATCTGTGAGATTTAGAAATGCAGGGGAAAGAAAGGTATGTTGGCAACTGTAGGAGTAAGGAAGCTTGATAACATCATACAGTGAGAGCCCTGCTAACACGGAATTCTTTACTTTCCAGCGCCCACCTTGCAATGACTCCAGTGCCAGCACCAATGGCAACCCCCACCATCAGTGCCACTGAGTGTTTCACATCAGGAGACACACAACAGCCAATGCCACAGGCGTTTAACACGTATATTGCAGTCGTGTTAAGTGTTCAGCCCTGTTGTAATTACTTTGTGATAGGCACCTTGTGGGATTTTGCCATCTGTGCTTCAGTAATGTGCAATCTGTGCTATTGTTTCTACTCCACTTCGCCAGAGTCCTGAGTCGTACTCTATTGCATAAGTTCCACCACAATCTCACCAGTTTATTTTCTACAACCCTACATGACTCAATTGCCCTGTGAGAAGGGGGAAGAAGGTCCAGCACAAACCTAAAAAATAAAAGATCCCAAACCAAAAATCTAGTTAATCTCTACTTCTCTAACATTTTCATGAATTCAACAGAGTTCATCTGGTACTTTCTCTCTAAAGCCATTTGGCTCTCTCTGAGTGCTCTCATAGCATCCCATGTGCAATAGCTGGAGACATCTTAGGTGAGGGGACTGGCAGCAAGACTCTGTATTCAGAAGTGATTTTGCTCATGGAATTATTAGCTGCTCTTATTAGTTCTAAATAGTCACCATGGGCTGCAAGGTCACGCCTGCAGCAGAAGCTGTTGGAGCAGCTGGTAAGGACAGGATGGGCAGAGCCAGTTGTTCAGGATTTTGACTGCTCTCAAAGTCAAGGGAGCTGCAGTCATGGCCAGCTTCTTCTTGGTGCCAGTAGCATGACCTGTCAAACACGGGTCTGTTCTGAGTCATTGAGGACTTAATGGGTTAAAATCAAACCCACCATTAACGATCCAAGATCATTTGAGTGCCTCAAAATTCATTTCCCTTGTGAGCTGCATTTCAGCATGGATACAGCTCTTCCTTAAAGCTGTGATTGTGTTGTCCTTCTTTCTATGTCATAAAAAGAATTCATGTGATGAATTCCGGTTATTCACTGCTAATATAAAAATGCTAAACTTCTTCTTGCAGAAAATTGTCCCACAGAGGCAGTCCTAACCCTGCATTAAGGCACTCTTGATCATAGGTAGGGTTTTCAAAAAGTGGTGTTCATGGTGGTAGTGGCAGAGGGGGAGGCATCCAGCTGCTGAATCATTCCACAGCATTTTCCCAAAAGAAGAATTTCCTGCTTGAATAGCAATAAATAGAGAAAAACTCTTTGTCATTGGTTAATGACTCCTGACTTTCACACAAGTTCTGAGTTTATTAAGTTGCGGTTTTTTGAGAATAAGTGTTCACTGTTTATTTTCAAAGATGGAGATATTTATGCTTAGACAACATCTCATTGCAGTGGCTTTATTTCTGTTAGAGCAAATGACAAATGGAGGTGCAATCATTTTGTCAGCTTAAACTGAGAGGAAGGAAACAACACAATAGGCAACTGATGGAGAAGTGTGTTTTGACTGACTGGTGGAGCACACTACAATAGAGCTAATCAGGAAACAGGGTTCCTGTATAAACACAGCCTCACAAAATTGCATTTTTATGAATGAGTTGCTTCATGTGGTTTCCTACTACTTTTCACCTTGTGTGGTAATTTTCCGCTGTGCCAAGAAAATGAAAAGCAGTGATTCAGATCTGGTAGCAGGACTTGCTGGTGATCCTGTGTTAGAGGTTCAGTCCACAAAGTCCAGGTGAGTACCCTTGACTTTTTAAACAAGCTTTTAACTCGCCAAGTGAACAGTTCATTCCCTGTCAGCCAAACTACAGCTGTCACATTCACATTTACATCTGCACAATTGGCTCTCACATTGGCTTAGCTGTAAGCAGAGAGATGAAAGATAAAGCAGCAGCAAGTCAGGTCTGAAGCATTTTACTGCCAGCCACTGAGAAATCTCTTGGCACAAGCTGGGATTTCAGGTGAGACAAAGGGAGTTAGGTACATATCTTTTTAAAAGGTATAATGCTGGGCTTCTCTTAGCAACATATGCCCTCTGGTTAATATATTGATTGAGAGTGTTGTATGCAGTTAGTTCCATCGTCTTTTATGGTGTGCAAGTTGCAGTGTCACTGCCAAGATTTGTAGTTGCCAAGGTAGATCTAAGCCATGTCTGGAAGCATACGTATTTGAACTGGGAGTGAACAAAAGCTTCACTTTGGGTTCAAGCTAGTTTCAGATTAAGGATTTGGCATGCAGTTATTTGCCCCAGAGGATGCTATTCAAACAGATCTGTTCTGCTGTCAAAAGGTTAGCCAGATTCTTGATTGAATGATACTAGAGGCTCTGTGTTAATTAATGGTGGGAAAATGCCAGATCCTTTGATTGAAGGAAGTAGGTTGGCATGCAATTGTCTCATAGAAGCTTTGAAATAGTTTTGTTAGATTCCCTGCATTCTATTTCATATATAGATAATTTTTCATGTTAACATTGTAAATTACATGAGCAAATGTCCAGGAGGAACATCAATAGCAAAATCATAGAACAGCGAATGTACTTTGGGTGCTTATCACAAGAAGAGGGAAGTCATTATCCACCACAAGGAAGAAGAACAGAACTGTTCCCCAGCATTTGACCAGTTCTTAGCCACGTGGGAGTTAACATTTTAGCTCCCTTCTAAGAGTTATCTGGTCTGGAAAACACTTCAGCTGTGCCGAGCCACAAGAAAGAGGCCCTTCAAATCATAAACAGCTGGGTTTCAGTGCATGACCCTGGTGGCTTCACTCTGGAGCAGTTCAGGGCCTGGGGCACAGGTGGTGCCTGTTGGCTTGGAGGTGCCCCTTTGCATGGCACAGGGGAAGGGGATCTGCATCCAATTTGGAAGTTGGGTTTAGCTGAGCCACTCAAAATACTCAATAAGAGACTTGAGTTCATGGTAGCAACAGTTTGGGCTCCCTGTCTGTCACTGTGGATGCTGTGAAAGTCTGTCTGGAGTGGGGTGAGTACTGTGAAGCTGCTGCAGAGGGAAGGTTGGAAGTACTGTGGGGAAATAGAGCTGTGTCAAATAAACTGTGGAGGAACTGGTGCTTACTGAGAAGCCTGATAGTTTTTCTAGCTGGTTATCACTGCTTATAAGTAATGATATCCTAAGGCTGTTTGTTTTCAACTGCTTTGTGCTTTTTCAAGAGAACTCATTAGTGTGTCTGAATATGGAATGACAGATTTTTGAAACAGTAGGGCTGTGGTAGGGAAAAAAAAAAATGAGCCTCCAGGCTCTGAGGCTTCACTGGCACTTAAAAGCAGGAGCCACTCCTTTAAGGCAGTTTTCTTCTTTAGTTGGTCCTGTGAGTAGCTAAACATTGGCCTGTGCAGCATGTCATGCTCTGTTTTATCTCACAAGGTCACTGTGTAACTAACTGGAGAGACCAAATCCTTTACAGGTCTCTTCCCTGCTTTTCTGCAGCATTTCTGCTGGGACAGCATACTGCTTGTGACTATGGCAAAGAGAGAATAAAAGTATCATGCATTCTGGGAAAGAAAATGCACCTGTGTGAACAGCTGCAGAGGATCACATCAGTGTATTGATTTGTGCAACACTGTCTCTTTAAATCTCTTATGGACAAATGGAGTGACAAGTGTTGTTGAAATCCCAGCAATGTGATTATTGTTCTAAAGTTTGTGTTACTTTTGAGTGGGGTAAATATAAGCATAGGAGGAAACAACACTTTAGGCAGTTTCTGAGCAGTCTGGCAGCTAAACAGCCTCTGGCCATGTTCACCAGGCTCTTTTGGGAGGCACATGCATTGCCAGGTGCCTCTGGGTAAAGAAATGTCTTTCCAGCTTGTCAACCAACACCTGTGACTTCCAGCCATGCCCCAGGTAGTGTGTGCTGCTCTCCTGGGACGAGGCACGGAAGCCTCCCCTCGGTCTCAGTTCTGTGTCTGTCTGGTAACACTTCCATAAACAAATGCAGCCAAGGCAGACCCAGCCTGGTCACAGGATGAAATCCTAGAATGATGAGGAAAGCAAAGCAACCCCTTAGGCTGCTGCATTGCCAGAGCCAGTACTTTCCAAAGGTAGGTCTGTCTAGGTGGCCGCAGGAGCTGCTGCTTGGGGAGCTGATGTCATTCTTGTTCTAGTGGCTTCACCATGTAAATGTTGCTGCTCAGAGCAGCCCAGGACATGCCACATTCTATGGCATTTGGAATGAAAAAAACCCTGTAGACAGATGTATCCCAGCTCTTCCCTTGACAGTTTGTGAGGCAGATTCAGTTTCACAGCAGAATTACAGCCCCTTTGATAATAGGAAGAGCATTTCCAGTACGTTTAATTGTTTTAATTTCATGCAGCTTTGTGGGAGGTCAAATAAGAGTTTATACTGTTAGCTTTGTTAAATACATGTTGATACAGTAACAGCACTAACTTTTTGTTCTTCTTTCCCTTGAGCGAGGCTGGAAATCAGTGATACACGTCTATAAACTGTTCCTAGAATTAAAGAAAATTCATGTAGAGGAATGGGAATTTGAATAAAGGTTATTTTTGGACTTCTGCCAGGTACAGAGATCATATAAGTCTAGCGCCCCTTGTAGCTGAAAATGTCTTGTATTGCCTTTCTGTTTAAGAAGGGCCAAAAGTGAATTTCATAAGGTGAATAAGTGATCTGATGTCTGACCTCTAAAATAAGAATAGTTTTGTTTTCAATAAACACATCTGACTTTGAAGAGCCAGCAGTTCATTGCCTTCTCATCTCAAAATCCCTTTGGGCCATTTCAGTTCCGATGGGAAGAGCTCTGACAGGCTGCCAGTTCATTATGGTGATTACTCTCCAAGAAGAACATGGCAGAACATAACCATTTAAAATGTGACAAGCAGGAGCACATTTAGAAAACTTCCAAAGGCTGCAAGTAAAGCTGAGGGAAACAAGGGGAAGCCCTGGTCAGATTGGGTTACAAAGGATATTGGTGGGAATGGGATATGAAGAGAGCATTAAGTGTGGAAATCCTGAGCACACTGGCACAGCATAGATGAAGCTGCTCCAGCAGCTTTTCTCCACATTCTACAATGCACAGAGTACAATTTTGTACCAGAAATGAAAAATAATAATATGAGAAAAGCATAAAGGTAGCAAGAAAAGCCTGAAAATTTGAAGAAAAAGCTAAGGAAAAAACCTATTGTTAAGTATACCAGAAACTGAAACTCTGTTGAGGCCATTGTGGATGTAAAATTGTTTTGTAGGTTGACAATTGTTGTTGTTTATTTTACAAACTCAGGTCAAATAAAGTCAGGTGATAAGTTTTAACAGAAAAATTTGAAGGTAATTTTGGCATGTTTAATTTCATATGATGCAAGTGCTGTACTTCATTAAAAACACTTCTCTCCATTTTCAGGAATATGCAGTCATTTATTTCAAGCTAAGCCAAATTTACGAGCCCTGGTTGCACTGTCTGGCCCTAAGTTTTCAAACAGGGGTGTGAAGCCTGTGCCTGTAGCTATACTTTTTATTAGTTGTGTTATCTGCTTGCTGGAGCAGTCCCCTGCAAGGACAGGGCTGAGGTGTTGTTTCCTGCTCTCAGATGAGATATTTTTGCACAGCAGGAGGCACAGTCCCCACTCAGGCTCTGAGCACAGGGTCCAGGTCCCACACCTGCTGGGCTGGGAGTCTGAGCTACTGTGGAGCTGCTGGGGCCCTTCAGGCACAATTATGTGCAAGTTTTCTATGTATTGTTTTGGACAGGCATGAGGACATGTTGGGACTGGTCACACCGAGATAATTTGTCTGGCACTTCAAATTCATTGTGTTAACTTTGCAACGTGAGGGTCTAAACTGCTTGTTCTACTATCACATGTAGGCTAAAAGTGAGAAATTGAGTTTGTTTTGCTGCTTTGTATTAAAAATGTAATTCTTGAAATAGGTAATTTCTGTTGAATCAGAGGCCACAAGGTAGGTGGTAACACATTGGCTGTGTTAATAGCTGTAGTATGTAATAAATGTTTACATGCCATCAAATAAACAAACATTTGATTGCTTACATGACAGAGCTTTTCTTTTGCAGTCATTGGTCTCAATTTTTCCATTACATTTTCTCATTTTCTTTTCTAGCTTTACTCACAGACAAACCTCCAAAGCCATTGTTCCCCATGGAGAACCAGCCAACTGTTATAGATGTCCAGCTGGGTAAGTCCCCTTCTGGGAATAATAGATCCTAAACTTCCACTCTGGTAGCAGATGGGATAAATTGAAAGTGGTAAGAAAGGTTTAGTGGTAGTTATTACATGCAAATCAATTTGCAGCTTCTCGTTTATAACTGTAGAATTTACTGCCACGGCAGTTTAAGGGAATGAACTTGTGTAACATCAGGGGATGGCACTACTAATTGGTCACAGTGGGTATTAAATATAAAGCACTGATGCTCTTCTTAATATATGATTGGTAGAGTAATATATGTCTACATTGGTGCTGTGCTGGTCAGTTGATGTTCACCCTAAGACAAATATTCTCATAAAAGAAGGGTTGATTCCTTTAAAAGTTCATGTAAAGCAGTGCATTTTCAAGTTGTTCTGAATGTGTACCAGAAGGGGCTTTTGACTAAATGCTTGTATGCTTTTCTCACTCCTGTTATATATTCTTCTGTGAATGCACATCTCTGAATCTCAGCTAGCAGCCTCTATTTTAGAAAATAATGTTAGAGAGTTCTGCTAACTTTGGGGAGATGTGGGGCATTGTGATATTGAAAGAACTGCTCAGCATTGAGGTTCCAGAGGTTTTTTTCAGTGACTTGAAAATAGAATTCTAATTTTAAGAGGCAGAATTGGAGTTGCTGCTGAGGACTGTGGTGCCATGAGCTTAAATTACAAGAGATGTATTGCATATGGGGATTATTCACTCAGTGCTGAAACTGGTGTTTTACTTCTTGAGCTTGGCTCTCTTCCTCCTTTTATACCAAAGCTGGTGAGGATTCAGAGGTGGAATGGTGTTTAATGGCAAGCAGGGTCAACATGAAACATTTTAAGAGGGCTGGTGAAAGGCTGTGGTAAAGCTGTTTGTAAAATTCTACAGGGTTCTACTTGAGATGAGTACAAAGACATGTCCTTGTTCTTAAACCAGGTGCCAGACAATGTCAGAGAAGCACTGTGGGTGCTCTGAAGTATTTAAAAATGGGACTTGAATTCTTGAATGTGAGAATATAAGTTATTTGGAACCTTAGTAGATCTTAATGATTAGCTTTTTCTCGTACACTCAGGAGTCTGTAAGGGCTTGCACAGGGCAGACAGCAGTGGATCTGGGGAGCAGCCAGTGCCAGATGAATTCTGCAGACAGATGCATATCTGTATATTTAGGTTCCCCTCCACAGGGTTCACATATCTGTAGCTGAACAGAAATTGCCCATAAAAGAGGATACGAAATGGATCTGGAGCCATAGTTAAAACCTTACCTAAATTAACAGCAAAACACAGTCATTGAAGTTTGGATCAGACCAAAAGGCTGAATTCAGTCTCCTAGTCTAACTTCTTAAAAGTCAACTTTTTAATGATTTCCTTTGGGAGCACACTGTCCCTGCATACATTTGTGTAATAAAGGCACTCAGAGTACACATCTTTGTTTCCTGCCTTTTCATTTCATCTTCATTTTCTCTTCCAAGTTCCCCTGTTCCAGCAGGATTCTGCTGGTTTTGCACTGAATTCTTTGTTGTTGTTTTTGTTTGTGTGAAAACATTTTGTTCGGGCTGATTAAAAGGAGGTTTGATTAAAAAAAAATTAAACAAACCCCCTCCTCTCCATGGAGATGTGGCTCAGTAATAGGATTTTGGAATATCTCTAGAGGGAAATACAAATCTTGCATCTTTAAATGCTGGAATGTAATCCATTGGTTGTCCCTTAAGATCAGGCAATTTACATATGGTGATTTTTTTTGGATATGTTAATGGGTTTGGTTATTGCCACTAAACCATGTTCACCTGACAGAGCCTGAACTTCTTTTGTGGTGAAGTTCATTGATTTCCCTCTTGATTTAACTTGGCAAATAGATAAATCTGGAAAATTCTCAGGGAGCACCTTCATCTTGTGGAGGCCACCAGCAGCTTGGGGCAGGAAGGCTGTGCTGGCCTCTGAAATGTGCCTGGAAGGACTGGGAATCATTGGATTGCTCAGTGTAACGTGGGAGGAAGTTTGGTGTAAGGTCACCTGCTGGAAAACTGTGTTGAAATCTTCTTGTGCTCCTAGGAGTTTTGAACTACTGACATTCTTTGGTATTTTATTAGAAATTAAAGGAAAATTGGAGTTTTACATGCCCTTTAGCCCATGGAGCCAAGTCACACCATATGCCTGATTTTTCAGTAGTTATGCAAGTATGAATGTGCCACTAAGCTACAAAAGAAATGGAGTTTAATCCATATACTTGTTCTGCAGGGATTATTTTAGTTTTCTATTGGAAAATTAATCTTTAAAGAAATAGCCATCTTTTCTTATAAATAGAGGAGATTAATAATTATTTACTGTCTTTATCCTTAATGATTAGCATGATGCAATGCAAAATCTCCCTAGGCCTCTAGGCAGTGGCCTAACTATTTAGCAGCTTATTTGGCCTTACTGCAAACTTCAATATTCACCTTTTAGCTTTTGGATCTTATAAGAAGTTTTAGTGAAAACAGGTATGCACAGTTCTTATTGACAGTGGATAAAAGAGCTCCTTCAGGCTTCAAACATGGTCCAGAGCCTGCCTTGTTCTTCTTAAGGAGCAGGAAGGTATTTTGTGTTTTCTGTTTTTCTTTGGAATGTGACAGAGATCTAAAACCAATCCCGTCAAGGTTAGAGAGCAGCAGAAACTGGAATTTGCTTCTTTTTTGATTTCTGTATTTGCTTGTGGTGGAGAAGCAGAACCAGAGATGGGGGAGGGTTGACAGGAGGACAAAAGAGCGTCCCAGAGGACTGGAGAAACAGCCCAAAACAGTTTCACTGCCTCAGTTGCTTTACCAAGTCAGATAATCACTTCATCTCTGGGCCAACCTAGAAAATAATGACTAAATTATTTTGTAAAAATAAAACCAGAAAAAACACCCTTTTTATTTGTGTTTTAGTGGGTTTTTTTGCATTGAGGTCAGTATAGAAATAGTTCTTGATTGCATGGTATGTGATAATTTAATCTTACTATACCTTGGTATTAACAAATAATGTTTGTTCTTACAATATAGTGTATGTCTTGCAAGTATATGGCATTACCATGATAATAAAATGTTCTTCCTCACAAAAAATATTCCTCAGTTGTCTTCATGACATTAAAATCTAATTTGATAGTACAGTTATAAATACACACAGCTCTTGTGCCCAGGAGCTGGGGTGGCTTTGGCAGGAGGCCTTTCAGCCCATCTCCCATGTGAAGCTCTGACTGTGAATTTATTAAATTTATTGTGATTCAAAGTGGAGTTGTTCAAAGGCCCCTCTTTTTAGAGCAGAAGTTTGCTGTTACTTTGACTGACTGTATAAACCTAAGTGTGTTTATGGATTGTTCAGGCCAAACCCCTGAGTTTAGAGAATTCCTTGTGTGATTTAGAAGAGGAAAGATTGAGACCTCAGTCAGGTGTCTTGGGGCTGTGAGCAGTACATTTTAAAGATCTGTTATCTATTTTCACATGCAGCTGTCTGACAGCAAGTGGAGCATGCTGTGCTCCAAGTCTTAAGATGACACATTGGTACACTGCTCTGCTGATTTCTTAATTCATTTGTTAAATTCTCTTCCAGCTAACATTGTTCACTCTCAGTGCTTTGAGAACATGGAAAGAAGGAAAACTGCTCCTTTGTGTGTTGATTACATGATTACAGAGTAGGTTTCTCCTCTGAATTTGCACAGTTCCAGTAGCACCAAGAAGCCAAAATCCGACTGATCCCTGGGAGCTGTTGTGCTGCCAGCTCTCAGCTGGTGTAAAAACAGCATGGCAGAGGCATTTATGGGAGAAAGGAAGCACAGTTGTGCTCTGCTGATTTTTGGCTGGACACAGATCTGTAAGGATCTATATCTAGCCAGTCTATGTATAAGCACCTGCCAGAGTTCTCTAGCTTGCAACATGGATGCTATTTTTCATTTGTGTGTTCCACAGAGTATCAAAAAAGCTAAAAATACAATATCAAAATATCAAAATAGATGCTAAATCTGTTAATTCTGTATCATGTGACTGCAGTGTTAACTTAGTGTTCTCCTTATGAATGAGTTAGTTGAGTGGAATGAATTTTACATATTTCGGTCTATATTAATTGAATATATAATTTACATATAATTTGCTTTTCAGCTATGTCCTGGTTTTGTTTTCAGGTGTTTCCTTAAGAAATGTAGCAGAAGTCTTACAAAACAAAGCAAGAATCCTCTGTGTTAATTCATTTACTGAACAGGGAGGATGTCAAGGAGTTTAACTTGCTTTTGTCATGGTAGTTTCTCTGTTCCTAAAGATGCTGAGGAAAGAAAATGCATAGTTTATGAGGATTGTCATTATTCCTAATAGCTGAACTGTTCAGAAAGATTTTGTTTCTAAAAGATTTAACAGCACACTCCTTGGGACTCATTATTAGGCAGATCAATAGAGATCAATACAGCTACTGTAAAACAAGTGCAAGGGAATATACAAAGTTACATCTGCTGACAGGTACAGGAATAGACTAAAAATAGTTAGGAATAAAAAAGCCCTTTTGGTTTGCAGCACTGGCTGGAAGGAATTATTTGAGAAATGGAAATTCATGCATTTACTGACATTTTAAATATACCACTTCACTCTCCACAGTCTTCATTTTCACTGAGATGCCACTTCTCTTAAAAATAAACAATAATTGTTAAGAAAAAAAGGCTCTGCAAGATATTTGAGGCATTCATTTCATACTGAGCAAGACAATCCAGCACTGTCTCTCATTACAGATTTGCTCATTAAATCTTGCATTCTTCATGTTTAAAGATACAGGTATTTGATAAGCAGTTGAACAGAATGGTGTTCTTGGACTGAAAGCAATACAGAAATTTTGAACTGTAAAATGACTCAGATAGAGGAAGTGATTTGAAAGTGAACTTGGGAAGAAATTCTTATTTAGTGTGCTTGCAGTGTGGAAAGAGCACTGATACCTGTCTGTGGTCAGGCCTTCTGAGTGTTGTGGGCCTGGCTTTTGATTCACAGATTGAGTAAAGGTCATGTACTGCTCAGGAATGTCGTGGGTGTGTTTGAGAAAAGGGATCCTGGATGTTGGTTACTCCATGCTGCCTTTCTTGCCTCAGCTCCTCCCAGGCATTCTCCAGCCTAGGCCTTAGCAGGGGCTCTCAGAGGGGGATCTGGGTTTCCATGAGTCAAGCCCAGGGCTTTGCACCTCCTGGCTCATCTGGGACTGCACAGAGGAGACAAAGGCTGAGGAGTCAGAGGTGACCTGATCCAAATGGGCCCTGAGTCAGCACAGAGGCTGACTGAGAGTTGTCCATAGGGACTCATTGTTCCTTCCTTGTGCGAGGCCTGAGTGGGAGATAAGTGACAGCCTTGCCCCAAATCATGTCCTACTGCATTATTCTGTCCCTGTGGAACCCATATCACCTCACAAATTCAGGTCTGAGTGATCTGAATGGCAGAGCAGAGGGAAGGTGGGACTGAAGGCAGGGAAGACCTGTGGGTAGTGTCCCCTCCACCCCAACACCAGCAAAATTTCGGCTCCTTTCATCCTCAGTTCTCCCCACACTGCACCTTCTTCTCACAACCCTGTCCCCCTGTACTGTTGCTGTCTGGAGGGGCAAGCTGATACCTTCACTGTTGTCTCCTCCACACCTTCTTCCAGTCATCCATGGCTCTTCACTGCATCCACTTCCTCCCACAGATAAGCTGGAAGATCCCTGTTCTTCCCACGGGTGGCCCAAACCTCACACGTTGCTGCCCTCTCTTCAGCAGGTCACAGGTTTGCTGTGTGAATCACCTCAGGCTCAGTGCTGGAAATCATCTCCTCCCAGCAGAGCAGACTCGGGTGCCAAAAGCTCCGTGTTTCTGCACAGAAATACATGAAGGAGCAATTTTCACTAGGAAATGAGGAGAAACTGGGGGGATGGTCTTTAGGACCTGCCTTCCTTTGGAGAACAAAGCATTCAGATCCACAGCCATTTCAGCTGTACGTGCCTGTAGGAAAGGAGGCAGGATTTACATCTATTGCAATCATTCTGTACTAATCTGCAGGGAATATTAGAGACAAATTGTCTGACATTTAGGTTTAGAAGTAGTTCCCTAAAGACCCAAAGTGTATTACTGCTAATGCTTTGATGCTAATTTGGTATGTTGTTAATATCCCTGATTCTCTTGGGGATAATGGTGAAATGCTGCACTTCAGAGACTTGGGCTGGGATCTGTGGTTCAGCTGGTGTAAATCCACAGTTGTTTTGCCTTTTGTATGGTTAATCCAGGTTTTCATCTGTGAAACAGAACAGTTCATTGGCACATTTCTTTCTTTTGTTTTAATGAACTTGGAAAGACAAGCCAAATTCTGACTGCTGATCCATGGGTTTTATACCTGTTTGGATCCATTGGCACAGATATGTCAGAAATAAAGATTTAGCACTTTCCAGTTCTTTTTCTGTGCTTCTATAAACTGTTTATTGCTTATGTTGGGTTCAGTGGATGTTAGGTCCGTATATACTCTGAGGGCAACATGACTCTGCCTGTATAGAAAAAAATGGATTAATTAGTGTCAGGTAGACACCCTTGCTATTTTTGAAACAGCAATACTATAGACCAATCTGTTGTCTTTTTTTTGTTCCAAGAGAGTGGTTAATAGGAAACACTCCAGTATATCCTGACTTACAGTTGTCCCAAGGCATTCATCTAAGGACATTAGCTAACTTATGATGATTGAGGAATGCCTCAAATCATCTTGCTCCAGTAAATCTTCCTCTGAAAGTGGTGACTGTAGAGTGGGGGTGTCCAGGACATGGACCTTTAGCATTTCACTAGGATTAAACTGCCATTAACAAATGCAACCACCACTTCAGCTGCTGCTGCAGACCTGCAGCTGTGCTGAGCTTGGCTAAAGGATCTCTGGCTTCTCAATTTACTTCATTTGACTGCTGTCTGGGAGATGGGCACAAGTTTGTTTCTGCAAAAATGAAGGTCAACCCATGAGCCAGGAAATAGAAAAGATAGTCTTGGTGGAGAGCAGGGGCTTGGGGCTGTTGGTAAGAGCTGTGGGGCTTTTTTCTGCTATAACTCTCCTGACCTTGACCAGGATTCTCATTTAAGGTGAGGATATTGCTTCTCTAGTTTTCAGGAATGTTGTGACAGTAAAATCACCTGGTACTAGTGAAGTGCTCCAAGAAGGGCAAAGAAGGAATACAGACAAAAAGCTTTGACCTGGATTTTTGCCTCAGGGACCTTGCCTTTTTGGGCTCTGAGCCTGACTGCAGACACAGACACATTTAACTTCACAGACCAGAGACATATGCTATTGTGCATTGAAAGTCAGACAATATTAATGTCCCAGAAAAGAGAACCACAGGGCAAAGTTTGCACCATTTCCCATGCTTGTTGGAAACACTGTCACTGGAAGGAATTCATGTGCTGCCATTTTACATTCCCTCTACAGTGTTTGTCATGTGAATGAGTTATTAAGCTGTGAATGCCTCATATATTCTGTAAATTACAGAGCAGAAACATTCGGCACTACTATTTTGACCTTTTCAGCATTCTGTGATTTGCTGGGCATGCCATTCCACATCTTTTGTTTACGGCCTCAGTAAAATGAAGGGATGGAGCTGAGTGGGCAAACAGTCAAAATATACGGGGCTGGGAAAGGTCAGGGTCGTGCATCACAGCACTGCTGTTCAGTGGGCAGGGAAGATTAAAATCTAGACTAAGCATTCTCATGGTTTTTTCCTCCTTCAACGAAAAATAATAGAAAATTGTATTTTGTAATCTGTTCCAAAGGCAGCAATGCAGAAAATGAAGACTGATGGTATAATTTTTATTTCTTGAAATTTCAATATCGTAGTGTCATGATCTTAGAGGCTGTGAAAATCAAAGCTGTCATAGTCCTTCAAAAGAAGTGAGATGAAATTCTACTCACTGAATCTTTGCTTCATTTAATCCATGTTTGATAAATGTTGCTCTTACCTTCATCCTCAATACCCTTGTGTTTGTCTCCATCCTACAGAAACAAATAGTTTGTATTAGGTAATTGAACTTTGACCATTAGAACGAGATTGAGTTACAGTTTTCATGTTAGATATTGCAATCCAATGAAGACCAAATGAAAGACAGTCAAAGCAAGACTTCTCTCAAAATTAAGAGATATTTCTATTATCTACTGGAGACACATGTTATGTGACTTCCCAGAGCCCCTAATCAGAAGGAAAGGGAAAAACAGAGGAAGCAGTAATCTGAGGAAAGGCAGCAGAGGCACTCTGATTTCTACCATACTGTTTTAGTTTAAAACAAGCCACACAATTAATGATGTCTGTAACTTTCTACTACTGAGTAGGTTTTCATTATCTGCTTATACTATATGAGAAGCTTACTAATTTTAACATGCTTGGCTCTAGTCCCATGAATAAGTGAATATAATTAGTTATGAAAACATCCACAGAGATCTCATTGATGCACAGTCAGGTGTGCAGTTACTTCAGCTCACAGGAGCCTAAACACTTGAGCAATGCTTTATATTACTCAGGTACAAATTTCACTGATAGTCTTGCACACTGCATTAATTAAAAGGCCTAAGAAAATTTGGTTTTATATCCAGCAGAGTTGCAAATTTAAGTGAGCTGCATATGCCACTGCTATAAGGTCAGTAATGAAATTTGTAAATGGAGCTATGTGCTTTCCTGGCCAAATGTGATGTAACTGTTTGCAAACTCAGAGTGTTTTTCACATTTCTCTGACTGAGCTCTGTGGTTTGAGTTTAGAATTTAAATACTTAGGATGCAGTAATTTTAATTTTAACAAGGAAAACAACCGATGTGTTAAGTGTGCTTTTTCGTTACTAGTGAGATGATTGAATATTAGCAAACACTCTATCCTCTGAATTTTGTCTCCCTTTATGAAAGAAAAGATTGTCCATGTAGATGTTTCCTTGGATACATCCTCTAAATGCTTCTGGACTTGACCCACTATTTTGAATATTTTATTGCCAAGTCCTGAATATGCAGAGTTTGAAAAGGGAAACTGTTATGATTGGGCAGGCTGATCAAATCAGGATTTGTGTTTCCCAATTACATTACTGTAAACTCTTTTTAATGATTTCCTCATCTGCATTGATGAATTTGAAATCCAATTTATAGATATTTTGCAGCCTGTCATTCAAATTGTTGATATTAATAAACACTGCAGGCAGAAAACTGCTTTGCTGTAGCATTTAAGCACTGTCCCAATGAAGTGAATCCATATAGAATAGGCAGAGAATTTCATTTGTATGTGCAGTGGGTACTTGTGGTTTAGTTTTACCCAAATTCACCTGCTTAACTCACTTTGGAAACAGTTGTAGAGACTGCACTATGTGCAATAAGGAATCTGCTTTACTGAGGATCATTGACTATGTGCTTTTCTCTAGGACTGTGGTTTAACTCTTCTAAATATCACCTGGCATAGTGAAATTCAGGATTCTAAACCCCCACCTCTCACAATTCCCTCATCCCTTCACAGCCTGACCTCTCGTGTGTGAAATGCCTCCTCAGTCAGAAGGCTCTCCAACAAACCTGTGATTCCAAACACCTCCATTTTTTAGCGGCACTTTTTGGGTTTTCAGTCGTAGTTTTGCCTGTAGAAATCGCCAGGAAATCCACAAGTGAATCACAACACTGTAGCAGGCGTGGCTCTCTCGGGTTATTAGAGCAGCTTTTTAAGGAGACATCAGTAAATCCTCCCTGGGAATTTGCAAGCATCTTGTTTTCCGTGCTAATTTTGTATCAGGACCTTGCTTCCCACCAGTCTTGTACAATATTCCATGCCAGCTGTGTAGTGAGGTGTTCTACCAACATTTCAGCAAAACTGACCATGCAAATTCATTTTTTTCTATGTGATATAAGATTCTTCTGTAACTGACTTGTAAATATTAGTGTATGTGCATCACTGTTTTGTTTCCTCTTCATAGTTATTTACCTAACAGTCTCAAGCACTGAAATCCCTGTCAGAGTTTCCATAAATCTTGTTTCTAAGGCCACATTAATTAAAATTACAAATATCTTTTCATCAAGAGAGTTTTGGCAAATTTCTGCTGCAAATAGTATTTTTGAATTGGGATTCTGTTATCTACTTAAAAGTGTTATCTTAAAAGTACATCATGTTCAGAAACATCACTTTCAGTGTTTAGGGAGATTACCAGAAATTTGGTGTGTGTCAACCTTTGGCACAGCAAAAATTAGGTGACAAATGAGAGTAGTTGAGGGTCTAAATTATGAACAGAGATGCTGAAACAGCATTGATACATCTGGGCCCAGTCTGGTTCAGTGTTACAGTCCAAGCCAAAGGAACTTCTGTCTAGCAAGGGTATGTTCAGTCATATGAAGAAGCACCCATGTGTTACAAATGTAGAATAATTGTTGTCTTTTTTGTGTCAAAAAAATATGACCTGATATGTTTGGCATGGTGTTATTTGTTACTGCCACCAGGGCAGCCTTTTAAAGAAATGATGCAGTGATGTGAACTCCCCAACCAAAGCCTGCTGCCCATGGCATCTGGGTGATGACAGCAGACACACCTGGACCTCAGGATCAACGAGGATGGTGTCTCCTGCAGGAAAGGATGCATGGCCTCCTAGGGACAGTGTAGTGCTCCTGCTCTGACAGGAGCTTAATTTCCATCTGAGGAGACCTTGCTCTCCTTGTGTTCCTGTTTCTGATGGTATGAATGGGATATATTTTGTCTAGAGCTTTGGGGATTTTGGAATACGTGTGAGGAGATTGCTTGCTGTGTTTTGTTGTTGTTCTTGTAATGGAAACCAGAGAAACATTTTTAAGCAGGTTTGTGGGGTTTTTTTGACCAGACAATAATGAATGATTATGAGATCAAAAGTGGGCAGCACAACAGCTGACACGAGTAAAAACTTGTACTTTATTTTTGCTACATCTCTGATTGAAATCACCAGTTTTCAAAGCTGATGCTGACTATGTTGAATCTAATTTAGCTCCTGCATCAACTCAGTTGAGGCATAAGTGTAACTGGGAAGGGAACCAATGTTCTCTAGCAGAATGTCACATCTGCAGTGTCAAGACACGTAAGTCCCCACAAACACCTGTTTTAATAAACAGCCAATTTGCTAATGCTCAGTTATGCCCACAAATAGCATCTGTTTCTGGCCAGTTGTCTACCTGAATATAGCATCCTTCTTAATCAGTGAAAGCCTCTGTTGCATAACTAGTCTGACTCATTTTCCACCCAGAGATGGGAATTACCCACTCTGCTCTCTGCCCTTAATATCCTTGAGGGAATTGGTGGAAAATAGAAAGTCTGCTGGAACGATTCCACTCTCCCTTCCAAGCAAATAAAGCTGTCAGGGCTTTGATATGTACATAAAAATAAATACATTTTTAGAGCTGGGTGTTATTAAAATACCACATTGGCTGAATGGTAATTAGTGATGGACCAGTGGAGCACCCAGGGCATTCCCACGGTGGATGTTGCTTTAATGATGGCTCAAAACAAATTTCCAGACATTTTTAGTGAGGCTGGATGCTGCTGAGAGAGAAACAGAAACACCTTCCTGACACCTGGAAGCCAGCACCACGTTGTCAGCTAAAGGAGCCTGGACAGCTGATCCAAGCAAACCTGGCATCACACAACTTCATGGTGCTAAATATGTACCTTGCACTCCTGGCCCATGGACCTTGAAGAGAGCCTGGCATCAGGGCACAGGAAAGACTTACTGTTCTTCCTCAGGAAAATTTTGTCTCTTTAGACTGGAATTCTGGATCTGGTAATAAATCCTCTGTATAAAGGCTGTGTGTGCAGCCTTACAGTGCCAATAAAGGAGTAAATAAAACTATAACACTATATAATCTCTAAATAATACCCTGATTTCTCCTCTGAAGGAAACAACCTCGTGGGAGAAATTGTGGTGATAGGGCTAATCCTCTTCTCTTCCTGCCATGCCCCATTACTAACTATAGACATGCAGTAGAAGTGGATTCAGGTATTAAACCATTTTCTTGCTTTTCTTATTTAAACATTCCTAATGGAATTACAACAGAGGCCATTGCACTTAGACAGGGATAAAGCAACTTCTGACCTCTGCCCATGCATGTAGGCAGTAATTGTCTGCTATGCAGTTATTACAAGTAATAAATTGGTGATACAAACTAGCTGGCAGGAGTGAGGGACTAGAGGGACAAAGCAATAACAGCAAGATTTTGGCAATTTTAACCTTTCAGGAGCAGCATAGCAGCTGACTGTGTACCCAATACAATAACCTGAAACAGTATAATGATACAGCCAGGGAGAAGTGAATCTCTAACCCAGAAAAAGTGAAGGCATTACTTCAACCTTGACATAATTTTTTTTAAGCCAACTTGTGCTGCTTGTTAGCAAAAGACTAAATCTTTCATCCTCCATGGTAATTCTGCCCAGAAGATTGTATTTGATGGAAAAGCATCAAAGTGGAAGCCAATCCAAAGTGCTTGTGGCTTGAATTATATTTTATAGAAATCAAGCTGCCCAAAGTGCTATGAAAACAATGTGGCCCCTGATTAAAAAATGTGATGGAGCTGATTATTCACTTATGTTACATTCTCCAAAAGAAGGATTCATGCAGTACAAACTGCCTGCTTAGTGAGAGATGAAGCAACCAGTCCCTTAAACCTCTTCTGTAACTGAACAACCAGCAGTGGTAGATGTTTATGTTTTGAGTCCATAATGCACCCTGACAAGGGAGTTCACTGGATGGAGGTAGGCAGAAAGAAAATTAAAATTGAATAAAAACAACTGAAGCCCTGGGACAGAATTGCAACATTCTATTTTTATTTTTGAGACAAATGGGCTCACTGGGATTTTCTGAATGTCTCTCACTGAAGTTGCATATTAAGTACCTTGAAAGCAAACGATGCAGCACAGGAGGGAGTTGGCTACTTACTGTGCACTGAGCAGAGATTCCTCATTTCATCCATCATTCACAATGTGCTGCAGTACTTCCAGCACTGCTGAACTTACCTAATGTGGGGTGGAATGAGACCAAGAGCTCCATTTGCAACGTGTGCTCTGCTCTGAACTGAATGTGATAAGGTGGTTTGTTATTGCTGGGTGTAGTAGCATGGTTTAATCCTATAGAATATGTTGTGGCTGTGCACTCTGCTTTTTAGGATAGATGGAATTAGCAGCTTTCAGGAATCAAGGATTGGTTATTTATAAATCACAAGACTTACATATCAGACTCAAGGGGCTTTTTGCCTTTTGTTTCCTGTAAATGTAGATTGCACTCTACCTGTAAGTACATCATTAGAACTGCACTTTAAGAACTGCTCTCCAGCTTCTCCATTTCCCACAGTGTATCCCATAGAGCTTATGTTAATGGATTTATGGCTTTCCAGGTCATCCCACATCTGACTATCCACACAACAGAGAGCAGGCTGTATAATAATTTACTCAGAGTAGCAGTAAAAAAATGCAGCTAAGCCTTGCTAGGTTTACTAATGGTTGGCCAGCCTTGGGAGCTAGGGATGGATGAGCTGATCTCTCAAGACCCTTCCTGGTTCTGCATCCATTGTGTTATGATTTAAGAAGCTGGAGATTTTAAAAAGATTGAGGCTCTTGGTAAAATCCCAAGATGTTGATGAAGTTGGCAGTGTACCTCTTCTCTCTTTCTGTTCGCTACTTAATTGCAGTTAATTTAAATTCCATAATCAAATTACTAAGATAGCTTTCATTTGTCAGCTTCTTGAATAGACTTCTGGTCTTTTTTGTTGGAGTGTAACAATGTGTGTTATTGGGGAGGTACAATCACCTGTAGTGCCCAAAATTATAGAATCATCTGTAGTGCCCAAAATTATAGAATTATAGAATTATAGAACTGTAGCATAGCTGGAGTTGGAAGGGACCTTTAAATGTCATCTAGTCCATCACCCCTACAAGGAAAAGGAGCTTCTTCAACTAGATCAGGTCCCTCAGAGCCCTGTCCAACCTGACTGTGAGTATTTCCAGGGATGAGGCCACACTCAGGTACAGTCTGGCAGCCACAACAGGTTCTGACACCTGAAGCAATTGCAGCAGTCCCTGTTTTGCTCTAAGTCAGTGTGTGCCCAGTCCCTGGATTGTTTAAGTTACTGACAGACAGAACTGTGGCTTCTTTGGTGCTTTAACAAAGCATCTATAAATTGAGATTTTTTTTTTTTGGTGGGGCACAGGTCAGGGAAGGGAACTATGAGTCTTTCCACCATTCCTGTGAAGTACCTCTAAAAAAAACAACTTTGTAGCACTTGCAGCCTATTGCAGCAGACATTGTTTTATTTTTTAGTGTCTGTCTGGCTCCAGCTGTCACATCAACCTGAACTTTGAAAATCATTATTCCATGTGGATTTTGTGCTCCCCTATTTGGGCAGTGTCTGTACAAACCCAAAGCATGTGCAACAAGGCTACTTGAAGATTTATTTTACAGCAAATTTGTTCTCTGGATGCCTCATGAGATTAAAGTCAAATTTAAAAGAATCATTTTCCAAAACAGAAAGCAAACAATGATTTAGCTAGTTCATACCCCATCATTCACCATTCAGGCTTGGGACAATGGAAGCATTATGTCACTGTCTTAAGTGTGAATGTTGCCTCTAAATTTGTATTTTCTAAAGAGGGAAAGTGAAGCAGCCTTTCTCTGACAAAGGCTGGTTGTCTTTGATATCATAGATAAATGCTTTGATAGTTACTTTTTAATTGCTTTATAGCCAAAAATTTTCAATGAAGCCATAAAAGAGAGAAAAAATGATCAGCCTAATTGCCTCAAGATGGATATGTAATGCATAAATCTCTTGTTTAATGGATCTAGTAATAGACCACCTGTTTCAGTTGCCTTTTCCCATTCAGGATGTGAATGAATGATTCTCTCAGATGTTCACAAAGAGAAAACACAATTGCACCATCAAAAACCCAGTGATTTTTCTTTTTACTTTTTTTCCTTGAGGTTAGTTCATTCTTGTTCTGTGTATCAGCCAATCTTGGTACATTTAACCTTGGGAAAATAAAGCCCTTTGGTGTGATGTGTAAAGCTTCATGCGTTGTTGTTTTCCCGTTGTGTTTCAAATGAGAATAGAGAGCCATGCACATTAATAAAACATTGCCAAATCCCCAGAGAGTCAGGCCTGACTTGCAAGAATTCCTTCATGACTGGTCCATCTGTATTTCCCTGTGTGGATACCACCCCTCTTGCCCAGTTCTGTGTGTTTTGGTACTGGTATTACTTGTCTCTGATAGGATTCAGTTGTGTTGAGGGCATTTGAGCTCCACAGCCTGTCTTGTGGTTCAGTATATTTTTAAAATAATAATAAAAAAAGAGGAATACACGACTTTGTGGTTATGGGATTTTCCTTTTTGTGGGCATGTGGAATTCCGGGGCAATTCTAAAGACAAGGAATTTTAGTAAGTAACCTTAGATTTCCTCTTGCAGTGTTGGTATTTTTCATTGTAATTTTTTGGGGGGAGAGGGCTTGGGTTGTTTGGGTTTTGTTTTTTTTTCTCCCCATTAAGGATAGCTTAGAATACATTTCCAAAATGCTGAAAGTGCATATATTGCCTGTTACCATGTCCCACTCATGTGGGTAGCTTCCTAAGACATGCTACTTCACTGTCTTTTTAAATTAGGAGCAGCACAGTTCTGAGGTAACATCCTCCTGTTGTAAGTCCTGACATGATCACTCTGGGCACATCCAGAAAAGCTGTCTCTCTGTGGTTCTTCCATGTTTTCTGTGGTAACTGTGTTCCAAAGATGTGCATTTTCCTTATGAAAAATCTCTTTTCAAAGCTCAGCCCCACAACAGTTGAAATTTGAGACTTGGAGGGCTTCTCCTATCCAGAGGCTTCATAAGCTCCAGTCAGAGATGAATGAAGCAGTTTAGCAGGCATCAAAATGCCAACAAACAGGGAAGGTGGGATGGGAAGGAACGAGTACTCATTTAGAAAAAATCAAGAACAAAATTAATCAAGCTATCAGGGGATATAAAGATTATTTTAATTTTTTTTTAAACATTTACGCAGCCATGAAAGGGACCTGGGTGATAAACAACAAGAAAGAGAACAGCACATTTATGGGCTTAAAGTCAACCTGGTCGACAGAAGAGAAATCTGGTGGGAATGATTTGCATGATTGGAAGCACTAAAATCCATGTTTATCACCTATTCCAGAACAGATGAGGGAAGGAGGAGCCATCTGTCAGAAGTGGCCTTTGCAGCTTCTGAGAACCTGGAAGCAGTTTCTGATGGATTTGTATCCAACAGTGTTGTAGCCATGAGCAGGAAGGGGCATGAGAGGGTATCTGCAAACCATGGGTTGGCAGTGGGGAAGAAGATGACCCATTGTGAAGTCTTGCACTGTTAACTGAGGGCTGGGAGAGCTGTTCCATGGTGTTGTGTTTCATCCTCATTGTGGCAAGCTGGAAATCAGGCTTTGTCAGCTATAAAACTTCCCCCTGCAGTACTCTATCCTTAGCAGGGGATTTATATGTCAGCTTCATCCTGAGAAGCAAAGAGGAAAAGACCAGAGCACTAAAAACTAGTTTAGTTTAACCAGATGAGGAAGGCCTATGATTTGACAGTCTTGTTTCCACATGATTTTTGTAAAGCCCAAATGAGTGGAAAAAAAGTTAAATCTAAATGATGAGCAATATTGCTTGATATCAGCCTTATTTATTACTGATGATATCACAAAATTGTGCCTATGTTTCATCTCTATGTCACAGTCCCTGCTGCCATATCCAGCCCTCTCCTGCCACTGCCAAAGAGCCTGATTTATGGTGTCCATAGTATTTTCGGTTTGATGTTCATGCAACACTGAGATGGTGCCAGCAATCACCATCTCTCTTCTAGTAGCTCCTGAACTGTGGATGTCAGCTCCACAAAATCATCCAGTGGGATTTTGTGCTCACTCTGCTAAGAGCAGCTAGATTTGCCAGGCATGGGAGTGCAAGAGAGAAGAGAAAGCCCCTGGTCCTTGCTCTTTCCAAACTGTAGTCAACCAAATGGCAATAGAACTGGGATGCTTTGTTGTATTGAGAAATTACTTTTTTCCTCAATTTTGTTGAAAAGTTTCAGCTGTATTGCCTGTGACAAAATTCAGATCAAAAAATGTGGCTTTAAAGGAGCCACGTTCAGTGTTGCCAACAGTGCTGTGGTAAATCAGCTTGTAGGACACAAAAACTGTGGCTAAGAACTGGGGAAAGTTAGAGAACACTTTAGTAAAATCTCAGAATGCAAGAGTCAGGAAGGCTTTGCTCTGACTTACATTGAAATGGGGACAGTACATGGTGACCCAGAGGTACCAGACAACAGGCACTTCACTACAGCAAAATCAGCATGTCCATGAGACTGTGGAAAGGTTGTAAAAACAATGAGAGAGTTTGCCTGGGAAGTGTTTTGGAGAGCTATTGTGACAAGAAGGAGTTATACAATCCCTAGGGAATACACTCATGTGGGGTTGGAGAGGGGCTGTTTCGTGTCTGGCATCTTGAGGGGATCCTTGCAGCAGTCTCCAGGTCTGGCACTTTGGGGAGCTCAGTGTGAGGAGAACAGTTTGGGAGGCTCACAAGAAAGGATAAAGAGCTGGGAAGAGTTAAAGAGTCTCTGCTGTGTTCAACAGAGTGCCACATGGCTTAGTCTGTGAGCTACATGTAGAGAGAACTGCAATTGGTGATGGAGACCTCTTGTGTCTGTTGGGCTGAAGTGTGTGACAAGAAGTGATTACGTTGTGTTGATGCTCTGAGTGTGTCCCAGACTCTCAGCAGAGGTTTTTTCCAGGGGAGGTAATGAAGAAATGCAGCAGCTCATCAGGCTGTGGCTCTCCATCCGTGCCCATTCTTCAGTCAGGAACTGGACTGTGCCCAGTTCAAGATGTGCTGCTGTCTGACCTCCTCCTGTGGCTTGTGCAATGAGAGCTCAGAGTGGGAGATCAGTGGGCCCTTCTGCCCCTGTCCTCTCCAAAACCTGGATGCCCAGTGTCAAACTCTTGAACCTGAAGTTATATAAATGACTTATTTTAAAACCCTTTCAAAGTCAACAGGATCTGAGCCTTGGTACATAGCCAAAGTGAAATTTCTAGTCTGTAATTGTTAATTATGTGTGAATGCACCATTATTTACAAGTACACTCTGTAGAGGACCAGTGCATGAGAGAAAATAACCTAGTTCAGGCTAAAATGTGCTATTTCTAATAACTGGTCAAGGCAGAATGTGTTCAGGACCCCAGAGTCCTGGGGATTGTCTTGCTCCAGAACAAAACAGGGCTCATATACCTTAGAGCTCCCCCCCCAAAATCTCTCCTGAACCTCCAGCTTTTTTTGCTGCAAGCTAACTTGTAATAATGGGGACTCTGGGAGATAGACCTGCATGGCAAAGGTGATTTTATATGTTTTGGGATTTTTAAAAATTGAAATAGTTATGCCAGGGCACTCCCTGCTATATAGTTATGCTAATATAAAGGTATCTTATACTTCAAAATACTTTCTTGTTCTTAGTGTGGATTGTCTGTGCCTGTACATGCAGATTCTGAGGTAACATATAGTTTTAATAAACTCTTTGATAGTCTGAGTTTACACAAAACAAGTATCAGATTATGCTTACTTTTTATGCACCAACTCTATTTCTGGTTTTATTTCTCTATAAATAAAGAGCTAAGCTCTAGTTACATATGCCTAAATGCCTGAAAAGAGGGATTTGATTCCAGAAGCTGTTGTTGTAATGCAGTTAGCTCTGATTTTTCTGCTAGCAAATTCCATTTAGAATCATGTTAATGCAGGAGAGCAAAATAGACTGTGAAAGTTAGCTGTTTCTGGTGTTCAGAAGAACCTGCTTTTTTCACCCATTCTCTATTTTATGAAGAAATAAGTCTAAACCCAAGGTTTATTTAGCTATTCCCAAGGAAATGGAAGTGCATAGTGTGATTCTGCCTCTTACCAGAGAAAAGTAATATATAAAGCTTGTGGTTTGCCTGGGAGCCTGCAAAACCTTATCCTGTTGAGTAAATCTCAAGTTTGGTCTCTATTACCTGAAAGATGAGTTCATAAATAGCTGTACCAGGAATGGACGTGTTCATTGTACCTGATGGTTTTACCATCATCTGCAGCTCTAGGTGCTGAGATACCCTGATAAAATGAAAACAGATGCTCATAGGTTTTTTATCTGTTCTTTCCCTGTTTAGTTCCTTGAATTTTAATTGTTGCATTTTAGGCAGTGGCTTTTTTTAACATAGTGTAGTGTTCTGCGTGTTTCATGTGTCTGGAGGCAATATGCTTTTCCCAATTTCTCAGAGGTAAGGAGCCAAATGTTCAAAGGTATTGCAAATTGCCAGGGAAATAATAAATCTGGACATGGTATTTTATCCAGGGTTGCTAATGACCCAATTTATTGGCTTCAAGTGAACTTTCCCCTAGGCAAGTTATGCTTTTCCAACCAGTCCTCTGCTGCTTCCCAACTCTCCCATCTGTGGCAGAAAATGATGGAAACTGTAGCAGAGCCATTGCCTTATTCAAACATCTTGTCCCTTTGCCTGCAATGTGCTGTCATTGGGTATTCAGACAAAAGGGCTAATTCATTATGACCAAGTTGTTGTTATTAAAAATAAATTAGAGCAATTATGCATTATGTAGACCCAGAACATCCTACATCCGTTGCTGTATTCACCATGAATTGTAGGATTTAATGGAATTCTATCTGCCCAAAAAAGGAAGAACCAGTTAGTGATGAGGAACTAAAGCTTAATAATTATGTACAATCAAATGTTTAACAGTCTTGAAAGGGATTTCATATAACTTGCAGCTCCAGCCATAAAGACAATAACAACTCAGCCATATGCTCTTCATAGCTGTCGTTCTGTTCACTTCTATTTGCACCACTCTGTTTACCTGGATTAGTTTCCATGTGCTACTCAGAGAAGGATTCACACAAAGAATGCATAATGCTAGTGTTAATACATCTAAATGTCTCCAAAAAATCATGGTGATGTTTTAGAAATTATGAAAATGGGGTTGGGGGATTTGTCCTTTTCCAGGAACTCTAAGAAGGGTTCTGCACACGGGCTCTCCTATCACTTAACTATTCTGGGAACACCTGTGAGAGGTAGGGAAATGAGAATGATGGTTACAGCAGCAGGAGAGAAAGGGAGAGATATGAGGAAACACAATAAAAAGTGGAGCAGACGTTGAAAGGAAGGAAGGAAAGAGTTGTCTGGGGGAAAAAGAAAAGAAATGTCAGAAAAACAGGAGGAGAGAAACAGAAAGCTACAGAAAGTGACCACCTATCAGCAAGACAAAAAACAACATGAAAACATGCTGGTGGAGAAGAAACAGTCTTTTTTGAAAGGAAAAAAGAAAGAAAAAGTGAGAGACTTAAAAGGTGGCTCTACCTAGCATCCAGCCTCAGGAGAGCTGTTCTGAAATTGAGGTACATAAATAGGATGCATCACTTCTCCTCGCCATTTACTCAGCTGTATGTTTTATTTAACTCTGGATAATTTCCTCACATTCTATTCAAACACTGGCATCTATTCTGCCACTCCCTGAAACCTGTCAGGATTGCTTAGATACTGACAGCAGATCCTGACTCTGCTTCTGATACATATTTATGGTTAATTGTGTGTGACTTTTGGTTAATCTGTACTGGCTATGTGTGAAGGGATAACTCTGCATATCCACATGGATCTTCAGGCCTACACAGCTGTGCCAAAAGCAGGGCAGCAAGGGTGTGTGTGTTTGGATTATGTAACTCTTCCAAAGGAGCCCAGATTCTGTCTCCAGTTCTTTGCCCTGAATCATGCAGTATTGGAGTTACCATTGATTATTGTCAGTGAAGTTGAGCATATGGGTTTGAAAGAGTTCTAAATGATTTTGTTTTCTCTTTTATTGGTACCTATCTGATACATACAACCAGGCAGCATAAGGCACTTGATTCTCTTCACCAATCCCTTGTGTACAATATTGAAAGAATTCAAAGTAGTGCATATTTTAGCTGTCCTTTAGAGATGAATTACTGCTGTTTATGCTTCATGCAGACGCTTGGAAACAGATTTCTGCATATATATCATATTTAGCTTGCAAGTAAGTCTTTAAAGCCACAGTTACATGAGATTTAAATCTAAATTATTCTGCATTTGTTTAAATCTGAGATGAGTTTTTAATTAGCAAACAAAAGTAAATCTGAAGTGAATGAGGGAGATACTATGAACTTAGCTTTTTAACCATTTCAAAATCATCTCTTAATTGGAGAAAAAAAGTCAAGATTCAGAGAAATGTCTGTCTAAGTGGATATGCCCACAATCCTATAAACAATTTGGGTAAGAGTTCAGATGTTCTTCTCACCCTTATTTAGACAGAATTCAGTGTTGAAGGTGAAATATTGGCCCTGTAGAAGGGAAAGATAAAGCTGGTACTAATGGAATAAGCATTTTATTTCACTGTCCATGTGTCCATATGGACAACTGAACAACAGAATTCTGCTTTTGGGCAGCCTCATCACTCTTAAATGCTACATTCATCTATATATGCTGTGCCTTGGAAAGTTCTGCATTCATATATTGCAGTTCTACAGTGAGGTTAACAACTGTACTTTTTTTTTCCCCCTCATTTCCTTAAGTGCAGATAGTTATTAAGGAAACTATGTGGATAAATCACAAAAAAAAAATCTTCTGTCCCTCTGCCTTGATAGGGAAAAATCACTGTAAAGCTTTTTTTTAACGTACAGTATTGTGTTATCTGCGTCTTTTCCTTACTGTAATCTCTTTTTCTGTGTCACTTATTAAAAATTCTGACTTTCAAACAGCTACATAAATTTCTTCAAACATCTCCTGACTCAATAAAAAAGCAAGTAAGGGATTAAATTGAACACTCAAGCTTCATTCCATCGTCTCACAAAAGTGTTCAGATAAACTATGAAATAAATCTTTCTGTCCTGTCAGGTCATTTCAATAGCTCTGATATTATTTATGGTCTCATCTGTATAATCCTCACTCAGAAGTAATCAGAAAGTTCCCCTCAGTCAGCCTGCATGATCTTAGAAGTGGAAAGTGCAAATGCTTTTGCTTAACTTCAGCTCAGAAAAGGGACAGGGATAACAGTAGTAGGAGTGTATGGTTATTCTCAAACAATATTAATGTTCAGTTAAATGAGAAATTCTGGAGATGCTTCACTCCATTTCAGTTCTGTAGTAACACAGCTGGAAGTGGGCTGCTGCTGCATGAGCTTTCCTAGAAAAGGATTCTGATTTCCATTGTGTTCGTGGTGCTGTGGGAAAAGAGGCCCTTTGGGGATGTGTGGCTTCCAGTTTGCTTTGAGCTGTGAGATTTCAAAGGGCTTGGGGAAGGGAGAGTGGATTTAGTTGCCTTTTGCTGTATGAGCAAGTTTTTTTGAGGGAGACACATAATTCCAGAGCAGCTGAGAATGCAGAGGACAGTGTAAGGGACAGGAGAAGAACAGCTTTGGAAACCTGGCCTGTTTATTTTTGACCTTCACTGTTGGGGCCTCCTAACCCGGACTTGGGTTTAACCAGAGGCCACTGTTTGATTTTCACTCAAAAGGTGACATCCATCCACACACCCCAGGACAAGCTTGTGCCAAAATCAGCTGCTGACTTCCCCATCCCCTGTGGGCTTCTCATCAGAGGCAGCACTGGGCCAAGACACAACTCCCAGCTGCAAAGGAAGCTTTAAAAGTAAATGTCTGGCTACAAAGGAACCTTTGGAAATCTATTGGCATGGGATCTGTGCCACAGCACATCATTATAGCAAAAATATGGAGAGGAGTTTGCAAACATCATTGAGCTTGCTCTGCGTGCTCTCCCATTCCTTTTGAGGAGCTTTGAACAGCTCCTGGTGGAAGAGATTTGGGGTTTACTGATAGTCTTTAAAGGCTTGAGAAACATGGTTTAAAGAATTGGAATATTACTCCTTAAATTATGTGTACTAAGATTATCTGAATTTCTAAATACAGGCTTCAGATTTTTTCAATCTTCCATTACATAACTTGGACTCACTGAATTCAATACTTTAGCAGGATGAGAATAATCATTGTCTTTAAAAATAAGGCTTTGGTACAGGTAATGTTTGGAAAATATATATGTTCTTCTTCTGGACTAGTGAATACTCATACTTACAGCAGATCTTCTCCTCCGTGCTTAAGAGAATTATTATGGGCTGCTGCATGGAAGACTTTCATTGTGTTTAAATGTAGATGTTGTTCTTGCAAATACTTTAAAAATTGAATCTAATCACATCTGTTTCATGCAGTTTAGAACACTGTTAGGCAGCTTTTCAGCAGGTGTTAGCTGATTTTTTGCTTTCGTTTCAGTCGTCCCAGTTTGATTCTATCTGAAAATCTTTTGGTTTGATGTCATCTCACACACTGTGCTGCTGTCATGGTTTTGACTGGCTGAGATGCCATGGTGCCTAACCCTATTAAGCTCCATAAAGGCAGAAGTTAGAATCCCTCATCATAATCTTAGCCTCTAACTCTTTTCTAAGCCATTTACAAACAGACATAATATCATTTGTCATGTATATTACACTCCAGCAGATCATGAAAGAGAGATATCTCTTGTACTGTCAAAATTTAAAGTGCAGTTCTAAGTTATTTTTCTGGACAATGATAGGAAGGTGGTGTTGAACATATGGAGTGTTTATATGCTTCTGTTTAGTGGATTTGGTGACAGAGATTTATGAGGGGGGATCTTGGGTGTTAGTTACTTGGTGATACCCTAGTTTGCACCATTCTATTTTAAACAGTGTAGTTCCCTACTTTGCCATGTAGTAAATCAGATCCTGCCACTGTTACTCTGGGAGAATCCCACAGTATTATGCTTAAAAAGATCATGCACGTACCAAAACACCCAGCTAGCTTTGGGTGGATGTATGGCTCTGTGGAAGAGCCTGCCAGCTGTTAGTGCCTTGCCTGCTCAGACATGACATGTTTCTCACTGAGCACCTCTCTACTTTGATGCCCTGGCTGAAGAACAGTCCCTTTGACAACAGTGGGGCTCAGGTCAGCCCTCGGGTTATGACAACATGAGTCAGAATTTTGTCCTATAAATAAAAGGCTCATCCTTTATTTCAAAACTAAGTGGAAACTTTGAGTATGCCCAGCTGCCATCCCTCATTTAACTTCTTCTCCCATTTACTTTACAGTGACTGTTAATTACATAGCTCCTGCTCTCTTCTGTGGCATCTATTTTCCAGTGTCTCATATGAAAGTGGTAGATAATGCAGTATGTGTGTGTGTTGATGTGGCACAGCCTGGTTTTTGGCAGCGGGAGGGCCACAGAAGAGGCTTCTGTGAGGAGCTGCTGGAAGCTCCACCATGTCGGACAGAGCCAATCTCTGCTGGCTCTGAGGATGGACGTGCTGCCGGCCGATTTGAGAGCTGGTAACGCCTCTGTGGTGAGATATTTAAGAAGAAAATCCAAGCAGGGCAGGGCAGGTTTTTCGCAGGGGTGGCGAGGCGCTGCTGTGGGGCCCTCCCGGCAGAGCCCCCGGCGCTGTGCCGCAGCCCGCAGCGAGCCCGGCCTGCCCGGGCAGGACAGAACTGCCATGATGCTGCTGTGTCCTTGCTGCCAAGGGTGGTAGGTAGAGCTGGGATTCCAGCTGAGGATCTGGCCCTCATCTCTGACTTGGTACAGCTGGATCCACAGATGATGGAATTCCTTGGAGAAGGGAATTATAGATTTCTGAAACTGTCTTTGAAACATATGAAATTTCTAACAATGGCTTCTTGGAAAAGGCACAAAAAGACCATGTGAATGTAGAAGTGCAGCCAGCTCACAGGATAATTGTGCCTGTGGCTTGGCTACCACACTTTATTAGCCTGAAGGATCAAAGGAGAATGATGTATGCTGAATGACTTTGAAGGAATCAGCTATATCAATCACTGGCTACTGACACCATTGATCTTCCAGCAAGCTGATATGACAAATAACAATCAGTTTTGGCTATAATGAGAAAAGACAAAGGCAAACTACTGATGTGTCACTTTGATCTTATTTTAACAAGGTGCAAAATGCTTGCAGATTGAACCCACCATAATGCTTGTAAGTACTTATATTAATGTGACATTTATGGAAGTTGTCAGTACCGTTAGTTGGAAAAGCTACAGATGACTGTTTGATTTGATTCAGAAAGAGATTTTGTACAGCATAAAACCATTCCAGCTTCTTGGGCCATCCTCTTGTGTGAAACCTCTGCCTTCTCCATAGAAAGGATCCTCCTACTTCTGTGCTTCTCATGGCTTTGTGGACAGCTCTTGATTTTGGTTTTCTGGTAGTGGTTATAACTAGCACACCAAAGACCTGGGCTCCAGCATCCCAACTTAGGAACACATTAGTGAAAATCTATAGGGTGTACTAGTTTGAAAGCAAACCAGTGGGAGATTCCAAGTCAGAACTATAATTTAATAGGAAAATTAAACCAAAGGCAATAGTACAGAAAGACTGGCTTAAAGTGACAGAGTCAGAATGCAACCTCACACCCTGTTGGTCAGGGTGGTGGTAGCAATCTGATTAAATGGTGGCTGCAGTCCTGTTGGAGTGATGGATGTGGTTTTGTCAAAGCAGTGATCCTGTAGAAAGATCAGTCCTTCTCAAGTGGTGGTTGAGCTCTTGTCCTCTGGGAATCCAGTGGCAGTGCTGCCCATGGTGTTCCAAACCTCAGATTATACACAGGTGGGAATGTTTGGTTCCTCCCCCTAGGCAGAGCATCTCACAATGGGATGATGTAATTCTGTGAGTCCTTAGTGTCTCATTAGCAGAGATGGTACCAGAGCTGACTCATGGAGAAGATAAAGAACACTGCCCCACCTGTTTTAACAGTTTATGGTTTAACAAAGATGGAACCAGAATTCATTCTTTTGGTCACATCTAACATTGTAACCTAAGACAAGGCAGTGGATCTGTGGCAGGTTGTGAAAAAAAAACAACCTGTGTTTGGAGACTGCCTTAGCCACAGCAGATGCCTGAGTAAGTATATTGCAGCCTGAATAGATATACTGAGTTTTTCTGTTAATTAGAAATATTAATGTACTGCGTAAAACTGGCATCATATTTCACTGTATTCCTTGCACCAAAATAGATTCCCTTCAACATTAAAGTGCTAATCTCAGAGGTATTTGTTATTTCCAAAGAATTAATGATCATTTAGTCAGCTAACAGCCCAAGGCAAAGTAGAAGGGTTTAACATCCTGCCAAGTGGTAGCTTCTTGTAGGAAGGACTGCTTTCAAAGAATTACTGTTATGCAAAACGCTTTCAGGATGTGCCAATCAGCTCAGTGGTTTATGGCACTAATAGTCTGCTTGTTTTTCAAATCATTTACCCATTGTGATTTAGATGCTGCAAGTTACATTTACAAATCTAATCACTGCTTATAAATGAACCAGTAATTATCCAACCAGTAAGTATATGAGCTTACTCTCAATCAAAAAAAACCCAGGGGTATGTGTGGTTGATGTTGGAAAACATGCCTGAGGACTGAGTCCTGTAATAGAGTGAGCCTCTTGGGTAGATTTTTTTGGAAAGCTGATCAAACTTAGAGTCCACTGAAATCAGCATTTCTGCTTTCACAGAGAGCAGCAGAGGTTACTCTTGTGCATCTTTGTGGGTAGTGTCAGAACTGTTGCAGAACACATTGATGTGCTTTATTCTAAACACTTAAAAGTGTTTAGAAATTTAATTTTGAAACACCTCCAAGCCACAGAGATATTCCATGTATTGCAGCATCACTGGGAACACTATAGCTGGAGAATGCCTTCAGACCTTGAAAGTTTAAGACAAAAACACTGTTCAGTGTTTTGCTGCCTGATCTGGAGCCCTATTTCTGCTCACAGAACACCAGCTCAGTTCATGTTGATATGAATATAGAGTTATATCACTTATTATCTGCCTTTATCTGAAACTGCAAATGGAATATTGCTTGTGCTGTCAGTTCAAAACATGACTTACCCAACTCAGAACAATTTCTTTGTGTCTGCTGAAGCTCAGATCTATGTGACTCCTGCAGCCCACATTCACATTTTGTTAATAGAAATGACAATCTCTTCCTAATTTTCCCTCATGTTCCGTGGGTTGGGTTTGTTGTTTTTCTTCTGGTCTCCACAAATGTGGTACAGACAGTTGGTGTAAAATCAATGCCATCAACACGTTTGCACTGATAGTGAAGATGACATGTCATACTTTTGGCATACACATTTGGCATTTGCAAAGCAGGACAAAATAATTACTTTAAATTTGTTAAACTTGTTTACGACCTGTGAGGGCAAAAGAACCATTTTTACAGAACATGCCTCATTTCCTCAGCTCTCAGCCTTGGGAGCAAAAGTATATCCTGGCTCATTTGACAGGACAAGGACTGTCTAGCATGACCTGTCAGTGATAAATAGGTTCCCATTCTCCCACAACAGGGCTGGAATGAGTCCTGGACTGTTTCTTCCATATGTGACTGAACATGAAACCTTATAGTTTTGTCACTGGATGTTTCCAGCTTTCCATATTTGTCTTGGGCTTTGTGGGTCTTGACTTTCACCAAATGGTGTTAGAATGTGATAGTACACTTTCTCTTTTTTAGGCAGAGCTTACACTGTTGTTTTATTAGGGTGGTTGTATATCCTCCACTATAAAACATCAGTTTTATTTGAATATATATATATAAATATAT